>VXBL01010520.1:325136-345844 GCA_013400195.1 Aramus guarauna | reverse complement strand
TTTTTTTTTTTTTTTTTTTCCTATTAAAGGGTAAATTTCCCCTGGAATTTTTTTGTTTGTTAAGATAGGCTGAAGTAGCAAAGTGGGGCTGCAGTAGGAAAACAGAGAAAGTAAAGGACTGTATAACTGAAACTTTGTCCTGGGATATATATTACTTACCAGAGACTATCTGATCATCTGATTGCATATTGCTGGTTTCTCTGTGATTTGTGGGTTACTGCTCTGCTGAAGAGTAGGATTTTATTTTTTTTTTGGGGGGGTGGTGGTGGTGTTTTGTGTTGGGTTTTTTTTTAGTGATGTGGGTTTTGTTTTTTTTTTTTTCCTTAAGCATCTGAAAGAGATTTCAGGATCTAAAAGCAGGTAACCAAGTTTGAAAAATAATGACTAAATTTTATCAGAATGGAAATTTAATATTTCTTCTTTCCCTTCCTCTAATGATGATTAATAAAAAGACAGCTTCGGTATGACCTGTCCCCCCTCCTACACACACGCGCTTTCCTTTTTCCTACGGACTGCTAATGACTATTGCTCTAATTGTTGGGTGCCGTTGATCATAGGAATGTATTTCATGCTGCTGTTTATTCTGGGTCTATAAAGCTGATATTCATATGATTCTCCTCTCCGAGTTGATTAATTGCCACCAAATTAGGGACTGTGCTTTGAAGGAATTTAACTCGTTGGTTTCTATTTTTGGCAAATGTGTTAGTGCTGGTGAGGAAAGTTTTACCTGTGTGTTATCCTGGTTTGTTGCTCATCAAATGTGATGCCCTGCACAGGGTTTAAAAATGTTATAAGCCTACAACTGTAAACACTTTTTCATGTGACTGGGAGGTTATTTTTCTTAAGCACCTTGCTAAGTGTACATTGATAGTGTTGCATGTAAACTGTGCTTGCTGACAATGACATTATTTATTTGAATTTATTGGGGACTATTATTTAAAGAATGCTAAATATTATCTGGTGAGTCCCGCTGAGAGAATTATTTGTAAATATGCCAGGAGAAACTAATGTAGAAAACACTTGAAACCAGCTCCTCTATGAAAATCAGAGAGGAAAATAAGCTGAATGATATCCCTATACATATATATATATATACACACACTTTTTTTTTTTTAACTGGGGCCAGCAATTCAGTTAAAATATGAAAATGTTCAGGCCAAAAAGAATTCTTTTGCCAGGAAGACTTGTGTTCTTCCCCCAAATGTTTCTATCATAAAATGTCCATAAAATGTTACTGTATTTTATAGGTACCTTTTCCAAAAGAAATTTAATTACATTGTCATTTTAGACGGTAAGAATAAGCTCCACAGTATACAGTTCCCAAAAAGTGAATTCATTTTTAATGTGCCATCTGTTGCTGCAATACAATACGAAGATAAATAGTTGAAAAAGAGAAAGAGAATTGACAAGAAAGAGAAATGGGTTTTGATTTGCCCTTTCATCGCACACATAAAACAACATAAGCTCAATCAATGCACAGAAATGAAAGCTAATACATAATAGCAGTTAGTCCTGATTTTATTTTTTTTTTCCCCACCTATTGTTTCAAGTCCTAATTAAGAAAGAGGAGATCCGAGTTAGCGTACCTCTTTCTGCCTGCCCGGACTCCGCTGTACCCCGCCAGGCTCTTTCTTGGGAGCAGGTACTGAGAGGCTGCGAGCGCTCCCGCCCTGCTGACGGTGAGCTGGGGGAAGCGGCTCGGGTACCTGGGAAAAGGGAGAACCAAGATGCGAAAAAAGAAAAAGCCCATGCCAGGAAGTTTTAATCAGTGCTTTTTATGAAAGGGGTTTTGATGGATAGTTTGAGACTCTAAAGAGTGAGGGATCTCTCTGGTAATGTCATGCTTTTAGGAGGTTGTTAGACAGCTTAAAGCTGTGATTAATATTTAGCAAAATGATAGATGGGGAGGCTTGGAAGCTGAGGTTATTTACTGTGTATAATTAGCTATGGTTATTATTTGTAAAAGACACTTTGTAGATTCTAGATGTAAATAACAAAGCTCAGTAAGAGGGCTTTATTAGTTATAAAGTTCAGTTAGTATCAAAAAGATGTTCTGTAAAGCCCATTATTCAAACGTTTGAAAAGAAATATTGAATGAAATTATAAGCATAAAGCCTTTCTTCTTCAGGGACACATGCTTCTATAAAGATTTTCTAGTGAGATAAGTTTGCCTGTTTCTCCTCTTCCCTTCCCTCCTTATGTTTAAAATGAACTACATTTCAGAGACATCTGTGTGTAGAGTCTCAAAGCTTAAAGGAACAACAGGGTAAGGAAATGAGTGTTGTTGGCTTAGTGAAATAAATTCCACCTGACGCTTTAAGGTGACTTTTCTTCCTTCAGCAGGAGGAGATTAAAGAAAGAAATTCAACTTTTCCCGTGACAGGAAATACCCCTCTATTATCTTTGAGCCAAAGTATGTATTAAAAAAAAAATAAATTAATATTCTTCTTTTCCCAGGTTGCTGAATTGCCGTGTTGAAGAATTAGGAAAGATGGTTTAAATAAAGCACTTGGGACGTGTATGTGTCCTTTCTCATCACTGCTTACTTTTTAGGGGCAAGTGATAAAAGAGACCTAGATATGTAGAACCGGCTATGTCTGGAGGTTTCTCCTGTTCCTCTGAGAGCTAGACACTTCAGACAGTTGGAGACTTCATAAATAACTCAGGATGGAGATTGTGGGTTTGGGTTTTGTTTTTATTACAACAAAAAAGAGACAAGTCTCCCCTAAGCCTTGTGAGGCAGGATGGGGTGAATGTGGAGGCAGTTGTTTTGCTGTGGATAGGGTGGTAAAATTAGATAATTGGGAGGTTGTTTTGTGCCTGATTTAAAAAGGTTTAGAACAGTTCCTGTCCCAGGTAGCTCTTAACATCAAAAGACCCTCTGGGCATCTGCTGCATAAGTAAATTTTAACTTGGCCTTGAAAAACTACATGCAATTTTCCTTGGAGCACTCTCAGCTTATTTATCTCTTCCATTTAGTGCATATCAACCATATTTCAAGAATTCAGCAAATCTGATAGAATTATAAATGAAATTATGTGATAAAAGTCTTGGTTCCGATTGGGGCTCTATCCCACTAATCTTTGTGATTCCTCCTTTGAAAGCTAGTTGTTCTAGGAAGAAAATTAAGGAGAGATGGTATCAGTGATGCTTTCTCTTAGCTTTATTACATCTGTAAGTCCTTCTATGCTGATCATGATTGTAATTCCAAAGAACATTTTCTGAGTTCTTTACTGAAATACGTGTGGGAATAATGGAGTTTTGTTGTGTCTGATCTCAGGTTGGCTTTATTATGCAAAACCAGTGAGCAGCTTCTAGTGCTCAGAGAAATCCTAGTGGAACATATTAACAAAAGCATGTACAATTACTCTTACTGACTGTCAAACCACGCTAGCGTTGTCCTCAGTTATAGTGAACATGTCTTACTTTTGTTTTATGTTGTTGTTTAATTGTGAGAGAAAGAAGTTTTCTTCATACCTGTTCTCATTCGTATGCTCCTCCTCATATCTCTTTCCTTCTTTCTTTCCTCTCTTGTTTTCATCCAGATTTCTCAATCAGGTTAGCCATCACTACAGCTTGACAAATAGGCTGTGTTCCCAGCCAAACTTTGCATTTATTTCCATTTAACCCTCTTTAGCAGAGGGGTAATAAAAGAAAGCATTTAAATAATTTTTGAAGAATTATGTTCTCTTGTTTAAAAAAAAAAAAAAAAACAAGGATTTTTTTTTTTAAACCTTATAATGAGGATATTTAGCTATCTGCAGAAATGTGCTGGGTCGAAATGGATACATACAGGTGGCAAAAAAGCCTCATTTGTTTTACTACTTTTCTTCAGTGATTAACACTGTTTCTGAGGGTTCTAGTTTAATTTTTGCCATCTCAGTTTCAGAAGAATTTTGAAGTATTTATCAAGGTTTAGCCAGAATTAGAAGTCTGAGAAACAGCTTTAAATGAGTGTTTATCTAACTTATGAATTCATTATTTTTTCACTGTGCAGAGTTGATAGACTGAACAAAATATGTCTGGTTTAATAGCAAACTATTCAGTGAAGCTCAGGTACTGGAAGGATTATCTAAACAAATGAGAGTTAGTGTTTGCATTTTGATTTTTGGGTTGGTTTTCCCCCCCTTTTCTTCTGGCAGGCATATATGGGTGTATTTTGACTTTATGCCTTAGACACAGAGAGCATGACCGTATCCAGTGTTCACCTTCAGGGCGGAGAGGAAAAGCCTGTGTGACAAATCTCCTCTTTCCAAGGCATAAGAACAGAAAAATATCTGTTTAAAAAAAAAGAAGAAAATCCTTCCTTTTTTTTTTCCAGAGGAGAGCTTAGTGGAGACCTAGGTTTTAAAGATGAGACTTCTGTGTGTATGAGTTGGTGCTTTTGCTCTAAGGAGACTTGGAAGGCAAATCTGATAAAGGAAGAATAAACCTCTGTTCTGATCTTGCTAGGAGCAACTTAGTTGTCAGCAGTGTTTGCAATGCTGTGTGTATTCAGCTCTGTAAAGCATCTCTTCAAACTCTGATTTCTACTATCCCTTTAGCAAAATCTAGTACTGTACAAATCTGTTAAATATTTTTATCTTAATCATTCCTTGTAGCTGCATCTTAGAACCAAAGCTGTGTTCCCAAATTCTCATGTGACGCTTCTATTTGTTTGACCTTATCAACGCTACACTGACTGTCACTGTACTCCTACACTGAGACTCTCCATTGCTGGAGTAAGACCGAATGGCTTTAGCAGCTCCACGTTTTCTAGGTGCGGAATAAACTGTTCCCTGATGCCTTAGTGGCATCTCGGAGTGGTTACAGGCGTGGAGCTCCCATCCTATCGCACCGCATGTGCTTCGTTTGAGCATTGCCGAGCCTTCCCAGAGGGGTGGCCTCCAGGTTTGGTGGAGGCCTTGGAGAGCCCGGTGCAGAAGACACGTCCCCATGGCATGAACGCTGGCCCTGCTAGGCTGTTGCTCCCACGCTGTGGTTATAGGTGTCCTGCACAGAGGTGTTCAGNTTATAGGAGCGTGCCCCTCCTGAGTGGGTCGGGGCAGTAGCTTCAGGGCGGGGGGCACCCAGAGCTGCCGGCCGGGTTGCAGCTGGGGCTGCCAAGGTGTCCTGCACGGAGGTGTTCGGCTCTCGTGTGGGGCAGCAAGAGCCCGCTGTCACAGCCCGTAGTTTTGAAAAAGAATTCTCCGGGAACAAATGTAATTCTGGTACCTGCTTCACAAGAAAATATTCAGTCTTCCCTAGACTATTTTTGTTTGGTTTTTTTTTAATCTGACTAATTTGCAGTAGTAGTGTTGTGCTTGTACCAGCAGGTTGAAAAGCTGTTGTCTTTTCCTCCAAAGCTAAGTTTTGCCACTGGAAGGCTTTACGCCAGGGAAGTTGGTGCTGCATAGAAGTGTTCTCCTCAGGTTTAATCCTCTGAATTTGGCTGTATGGCCGCCATCTCCCTGGAGCATGAAGGTTAGGGACTTCGTTACTCCTGACCTGGCAGGTATCACTAGAGCTGAACCTTGAACACAGAAGCTAAGGAGAAAAAATTTTCAACATAATTTTGCGTCCAATTAAAAATTAGATTCTTGTAGGATAGTGCAGTGAAGAACTTCCCTGACTCCATAGCTTGTTATGCAGGTCGGTGGGTGGAGCTGAAGCCTTTTCTGCAATCGTAACAGAATAAGGCTGTTACTTAATAAAGAGTGTGGCAGTGTATATGATGAGATGCCAGCGTATACATTTTCCACTTTGCTTGCTTTGTTACTATGCTATGGTTAAGCTTGATTAACTGTCTGTGTCCAAGATTTTATATGTATATCCTTTTTTAGCTGCAGTAAAAGTGTGTTTTGCTGTAGAAAGGGAATGTTTCTGTTCAGTAATTGCAATGGTTTTGAGATGAAAATGCTGTAAATACGTCCTATAATGGGACTAAACATTGTGGGGACAAATAATCATAGATACAGGTGTGTTATTTTAATTATCCTATCTATTTCAGTATCATAGATGCCAGTTTATGAAGTGATCACGCTAGATAACATTGTTTGAGTTGATGCTCAACTTGTAAAAAGGCCACAGCAAATTATATAATGTAACTGCCTTTGTGTAAAATCAGTCAACAGTGTTCAGGTATAAAAAATGAGACTAAGCACCACCATACTAGCTTTTCTTGCACATCTGACGTGCAGACACGTGTCTATGTACTGCTCAGTCAGCAAACAAGTGCTGTAGACCTCCATGAAATATGTTCATTTTTTCTAAGCCTCTGCACAGTTACTGTTTGTCACCTTTTTTGTATTTCCTCTTACTCCAGTTTAATGCAGCCATCTGGGCCCTTTTATGTCTTCAAATCACCATGCACATCTATAAAGCACGTAATCAGTAATCCAACTAGTGGTGCAGCTCCAAGAGGAAGATGTGGATTTGAGACAGCTCAGTCTGACCAAGGAGGGGACCTGGGACATTGCGGCCCTGCTAGTTAGAAACAGGGACACAAATTCTGCAGGACCAGTACAGGGATACGCATGCTTTAGTCACACCAACCAAATTCAGGTGTAACTTGTTCCCACTCTGCTGAAAGAAAATAACTATAAATCTGTTACAGCACCTGAACACCCCCCACCCTCTGGCCACTGCAGTCCCTGGTGCAAATGATGCTGTTCTTTGTTTGTGGGACTGTTCTGCCACTCTAACCTTTGCCAGCGTAAGACTTTGACTCTCATAAATGTTTTGAATTTGAGCCTGGAACAAACTTTTTGTCTCTTTCCCTAGCTTGTTTTTTATTTGTTTTTAAAAATGCTTGAAAGTACAGTCTAGACTAGGTACATTGATGTGCTCTCGGCTGCTCTGCCACGACTCCAGGAGGGACCACTGCAAAACTGGTGGTTTGTTTTCTTGAAGAGCTGAAAATTTAAGAGGAGGAGGGGAAGCAGGATGAAAAGGGGACAACGCACATAAATGTTTGAGACATAAATTACGGCAGCTGCAGGGCTGTGATGACTTTTGTGTCCAATTTCCAAGCAGATTTCTATGGTCCTGCCCTTTGTGAGTTGGGTTCCTTCAAATGTAGTTCTCTTTACAGTACGAAACCTTTTTTCCGTGTGTACCTCTGACCACCTTTCACACTGAGCCCACGGTGCATGTGTGGGGAACATATGTTGGTGCATGTGTTCTCCTGGGTGTTGCACGGCTTGTACTTTAGACTATTTTTCATACAAGTCCGAGTTTTAAGAGATCAGGGGCATGTGCTTAAAATTGAGCCAGGACTCTGACTGGGATGAAATGAATGCACGTACCTACAGTCATTGCATTCGGTTTGTGTTTCACACTGAACTCCAGTCAGGAATTGAAAAGAGAATGCTAATCACTCTGGCCTCTGATTATATAGTGTATATATGCCTACAAATGGGATTTGTCCTTTGTATATGCATATTTACATAAAATTCTTTGTGTTTCATTAAACCCAGAAGTTTAGTAGCAGTGTCTCTGGACCTCTGTTTCTGCCTCCCATTTCCTTCTGCCTTCAAAATCTTCTTGCTTTGACGTACATAACCGATTTTGCTACAGATGTCTTAGTACTATGGAGAGCTGTTAAAGTAATTGTACCTGCTTCCAAAATGTATAAAAAATGAGACTTCTTGAGAAAAGGTTTTGACATCTTCTGAAAAGATAGTAACAGTGTAGGCTAACAGGGAGAAAGCTGTACACTTTACTTTCAGTTTGATCACTTATTTTATACCTGTGCATTCCTGTTTCTTTAATGTTCACATATAAAATTCAGTTAAAAGTTATTCCTAAGAGCTGCAGGCAAACTCCTCTGAAAATACCAAGATAATGAACTTGAACCTGAGCTTTCTCCATCAAAGAAATCATTATAGACAATGTGTTTTAGCTTTTGGCTTTATTCAGTTTAAATTCACATTTTCTCTTCCATGGGAAGAAGAAAGTGCATCTTTAAGAGGAGGTGTTTGTTAAATCAATATATACCTGTTGGTGTTGCTAGGAATTGCCTTTCTGCTTTCAAATTGCTGTACAAAATACCTGAGTAGGCATAATGTCAGGAATGGAAAGAATCAAAGTGTATTTAAGACTCGCTTAAAAAAATCCATTTAAAAAGTAGGAATGTGTTTTTCAGGCATTTTAAGATCATAAATTGAAACACAAGTATTTAAATTATTTTTCAAAGAGATTCAAAACTGTAATGCATTTGCATAGCCACTGAGGGAACTTTTTTGTCCTCAGCATTTAAGTTTTCTAGCAGTTCTGTATTTTAGGAGACTCCAGTGCCCCATAAAAAAGCAAATACTCAAATTTTCAGTTTCTAGGTACTGAATATTTTCCCTTCTGCTGGCTTTGTTTTTATAACTGTAATTTATTTTAAAAAGAAAAAGGGAGAGAAAGTGAGAAACTGAAGAAATGAATGGAAGATTTTGGAAAAGGTCATTAAACAGGCTCTCTAAAATCTGATAGATACTGTCAAATGTTAAAATAAATATACTACCATGGTAGAGAGGAGGTGAGCTGGGGCCCGAGCAGCACGGCTGCACAGAGCCTACGCTTTGCCAGCTAAACTTAACTAAAGCGCTGCCAGCCGATTTCATTAGCAAGAGGATTCAGAAGGTAAATGTTTGCAGTAAGAATAACAAAACTACTTCAATCTTTACCAGTGAACAGCTACAGGGGGCTCTCAGAGGCCATTTACAAGTGTTAAGGCTCCAAGTTTGGTCTTGCCAGTGCAGAACTTTCCTAGAGGAGTTTTCTTTTTTATTATTCCTCCAGAATCCTGAGGTGTCCAGCAATCGCTGATCTTCTTGAAAGAAAAATATTGAAGCTGTAGTCTAAGTGTGATTCATCCTGAGTAAAAGATCAGGAGCAGCCTTGGAAAAATAAGCTTTTAAAACTGAAGTTTAAATATATTTAGACTTGGATGGGTTTGGCAGTTGGGTTTTTGTTGTTTTTTTAGTTTAGAATAACTACAATGAACCCATCAAGAGATACTGAGCATGCTGCCAAGTATTAAAAATGATGGAACAAAAATGCAGTATAACTAACTCATCTCTTGCATCCTGGGGTGCCTAATGCTGCATTCACCCCCTGCAGAACACCCCAGGGAAACCTTCTGCTACCATCTCTCTGTTGGAGTCTGGTCTTAGGCTGTGCAGAGCTTGACAGACAACAGTGACATTTGTGGCTGTTCTAGCAAAACCGGATCACAAAAGCCAGGCGAACACCCTTGGTTTTCGAAACTAAGCTAGTTTCTACTCTCTCACATGGTCTATTAATGCTCCAAGCAATTAATGTCACCTCTATTCTGTTTGTATTGATCCTCAGCTTGTTCTCTCATGCCTTGTTCTGTGCCAAGTCGTGGGCTAGCCTTTCTTTGTCTTGACTTGGTCAAAGAGGAGACAGAACGTTTACTGGAGCACAGTAATTTGGACGATGGACAGTTATCTGTGGTGATAAACTACTGTCCTGTAGAATGCCACTCTTATCCCCACCATTGCTCCTTGGGGCCATAAACCTGGTGGTAGATATCTGTCCTAATTCGTATTAGGAAGAAATCTGATCGCTCTGAACATCAAATCACTCCTTAAGGAGTTTGTCAGTCAGGATGATGAAGGCAATGTGTGTATCAAAGTCTACTCAGTTTGAGAGACAGGGAAACTAGGAGCACTGTCCCATCAAAACTTACAACCGTACACAAAGGAGAAGGCCTGACCTTGGCATGTAGTTCATAATGGGAGATTTTCTTGTGAAATGAGTTCACATATATCTCCATTAGTGTCCATAGACACCAAAGTTATTGCTCCTTTCTGCCTTCCACAAGCGGGGAAGGCATCAACAGTGGGCTGCAATTTTTTCCTGTAACTGAAATTTTAAAGATTTTACACTCTGATATTCAACAGAGTCCTTTCCTGACATCTCAAATGCTAGTAGTTTGACCCCAAAACAAACAAACAAGGCCAGCATGATTCTTCCTGAAAAAGCAGGTTTTAACACAACAAACAAAAGTTTTTGGGTTTGGGAATTTTTATAGCAGTCAAGTTTACAAATGTCTCTGTGCACAGTTCACCAAGGGATTTATATGCTTCACCAAAGCCAAAGACCATATTTTTTAATTTCTGTGTAATCATAGCATCATATGAAGAGTCTTTTTAGTTTTTCATTTTCAGGACTTATCTTCTATAATTAGATATAATAACAGGTCTATACTGTTGGTGCTCCAACAAACATCAGATTCATTTTTGTACAGATTCACTTGCAAAAATCAAGTTGACAATGGTGTAATTTTTAGCAGTTCCTAAATACAGTATCCCTACCCCACATTGTACGCATGGCTGCAACCTTCAAGAAAAAACAAAATGGTAAAACAGCATAGTAAGGTAGCAGCCATTTTGCCTAGAGTTATCTGGCATCACAGGATAGCCTTCTACAGTTTGTGTCACCTATCTTGGTGGAAAGCAGTCATCTCTATTGTCAAAATTAATTAGTTTTGGTGTTTTCATCTCCTTGTTTCAGCAGTACTGCTTTCATAGCTCTGCTGTGTTTGAGTTCTGCTCCTACCGTCTGTGGCCTCAGGTTTGACATAAAAACTCATGACTGTAATGAGTTTTGGGTTTTTCTCTTGTTTCCAAGAGTGATATGGTTCTGAAAGGATGAAGAGTGAACAGCAAAGGCAGCAATCCTGGATATGATGAGTTGTGTTGATAAGGCAATACAGCCTGATTGCATTTCCAGAAGAATTCAGATTATCATCTAATAAATGTTTGCAATAAGACTTTCACAATCTCTGATAAAATCTTACCTCTTTAGAGAGAGATGATGGCTGGAAACATCTTGTGGTTCTTTTGTTGTTGTCTTATGATTTATGTTTGATGGTTTATTTTTTGTTTTCTTTGCATAATGTGTGCTACAGGCACAGTTAGGGCTCCATGTATCATGAGAGACTATGCCATCCACAAATGTGCAAGGACTGTAGAATTAATTTTTTTCCATCCTTCCCAACAGATTTTGGTCACAACCTTGTAGCCCTAGAAATAAATATATATATTTTAGGGAGCAATGTTTCCTTGCTGTTACTCTTGAGGCAATCTGGTGTTTGCAGTATATCTTCATGCTATGTGTAGAAATACACTGTGCACACCTATATGTGACCTCTGGTTTTTGTTTATCCTGATTTATGAGATCCCATGCCTACTATAGGGAAGAAAAATAAATATGCAAAGTGCCGGTAGACTTTTAATGGAGTTACCCAGTATTTCTTCACAGAAGCTGACCTTGAAATTGCTTTTCATGCACAAGTCAAAATATGTAAATTAAGATCTCAAAGTGACAGTTCAAAACGTGTACGTAGTTTGTAAAGTTCTTGCCAAAGCCATGGAAACTTCATGTTCTACAAAGGCTATTCATCAGCCTCTGAAACGGTGAGTAGGTAGCAAACTGTAGAAAAATGGCATTGCTCAAACACTCCAAGTGAAATTTGGTCAAAGCACTAAATTTCACTTCAGTAGGATGAGAAATCTGCCAAACTTTACTCATGAAATCTGTGAACATGCTGCCAGTCCAGTGTAGAGCTTCCAGCTCCCTAACAAAAGCAAAACCTATGCTGGTATCTAAAATTGACTGATATATGCCTAATTTTCTTTAATGGCATTTGCTTTGCTACTGTTCAGTGTCAGAGATGGCAAATGAGCAGGACAACCCACTCTTCCAAAGTGAAATGAGAAACTTGTGGAGCTTCCAGCTCCTCTTTCCTAAATAGTAATAATAACATAAAACCCTTTTAAATATTTCTGTTGGCTGCATTTACATGTCAAATGCTCCCAGAAACATTTTCATCTCATATTTTGCCTCTTGATTTCCCTGTACTCCCATTCTCCAAGTATTGCTTCTAATGGCTTCCAGTCCCAGCTCAAAACTTTTCCATAATATCGAGGATAGTAAGTATTTTCCTCTCTACCCTCTGCCATTGTTTGCAACATAAAAAATCAGTACAATGAATTTCAGTTACATTTACGATTAGTCCCTGTCTACAGCAACCACCACATTTGGCACAGAAACGTCTTCTGGAAGCGTTCTTGCAGATAGATAAACAAGCAGATATACTGGGCTGGTGAACAGATGAGTAGGAAATAGCTGGGCTCCCAGTGACAAATCTAGTGTGGGGATGGAGACAAAATTCAGGCAAAACATTTGGTTATGTGGTAGTGCAGAGGATTAGCCACAGGTTATAATTAATGCCACTAGCACTAAAAAGACTTCAGTGGTGTAGTGTGTGTTGATTATTTCTTCTTTCTGTCTATACTAGTTTCCTCTGCTTTGCAGCTCTATGGCTATGCCAACGAAAGCCCCTGAGACCGAGCTTTAGCCGCTGCTCCTCTATAACTGCAT
The DNA here is from genome assembly GCA_013400195.1 of Aramus guarauna. Taxonomy (NCBI): domain Eukaryota; kingdom Metazoa; phylum Chordata; class Aves; order Gruiformes; family Aramidae; genus Aramus; species Aramus guarauna. The sequence goes on along the minus strand of VXBL01010520.1, from coordinate 333,463 downwards.
CATTACCTCACTCCAAAGTCCTTTTTTTGTCAATAGAGGATGAAAACATTATTGGATTCAGGAGCTCATAGTAGTCTTGTATGCAGCTAGGGATGAGAAGGATAGATTTATGAAATGGACCATTTCAAATGGCATTATCTTCCCACAGTGAGGTACACCTTTCATAAATCATGGGAGAGCACTTGGAAAATAAAGCATTTGTTATTCCTGCCATATATTGTGTTTGCATCCTCCACAGATCTTGGGATTCAGGGGGGGTGAGGGGGGAATCCTCTGTTGCATTTGTTCTTCCCTAATAATTAGGGCTTTTTGCTGTACAATTACAGGAAAACTCAGAACAAAATTTCAGAAAAAAAGCTTTACAATATGAATTTTTAACTTAGCTTTGTTTATCTGGACACATACACACTGAGCCTCAGTTTTCTAGTTTGGGTATGAAGCCAACTGTTTGTTACATATTTCCAATATTGCAGGGTGTTCTTCTGCCTCACTATATAGCAGGAGGTCAACTGAGAAAAGGAGGTCAAGTGTAGACAAACTTTTTATTTTGTAAGGCTAGTGGGTTAGTGCTGGTTTATGGGTATTTTTACTTCTTAAACTCAAAGACCCTATTTTTGCTGTATTAATAAAGCTGTCTGCCTTTTGAACTCACCGACTTCTGTATATTGTACTGGGTGGGAAGAGGGTTCTTTCTGTGTTGTCAGTATTTTTCTGTATTTTCACAACCCAATATTGCAATAATTTTACCAGCGAGTCTGATGCCACTTGGGATAAATGCAGGTCTCTATTAAACCTGTAACTAGCCTGATGTGAAAAGTCAACATTTATTACACAGTATTATTTGTGTGGATACTTTTAAAATCATCTGTTTGCTCTGGAGAGGAAACTTTTGCGAACACTGTGAGCTAGCAACTTGTCATTACCTGTAATGAGCCAAGGTGATAGGCCTTGATTTTGGGAAACATGTTTTGACCAGAAATGATAAAGGTGATGGTAGTGAAGCAAAAATGCCTGTGTTTGAGAGCAGAACAAAAGGAAGTATTAATGGAATATTGAAGTGTCTGTTAAATTCAGAACATCATCTACAAATTAAAAAAAGTAATATTAAATAATTTCTAATTTGAAGCCACCATTTGACACATGAAAGGGGGGAAGGAGTGGCTTGGTGGTTTTAATATCAAATTATTTTTTTTTAATGGAGTCCATGTTAAAATGACAAAAGAGTAGTAGTTTTTTATTAATTTGTAATTCATAGAAGTCTGAATGAAATGTATTTATTTCCTTATAGACATTATTATTTTTTTTTTCCTTGGATGTGCTTAGAGAAGCCTTTATTAAGACCAGAGCATAGATGAGAGAAGCCTATCGCTGCCAACATGAAGCTCAGAGCTTCCTCTGCAGTGGAAACTGAGAGATCAAGTCAAGGTCAAACTCACTATTTATTCCTGAAATTTCTGCAGACACTGTTATTTAGATGTAATGAGCCCTGCTTGGATCCGGTTTGGGAAGATACGAAAGCTTTGAACTTTTCAGTTCTGAGGCTCCAGTTACATGCATGGGTATCTGGACCCTGAATCTGAAGGCTTGGCATTTGAGATGCTGACTTTCCACAGGGTTTAGGAGAACCTGTGATAGTGAAAATGTATTTTGCTGAGGGCTAAGAAACTATTACCAGGAGTGTAAGCTTACCTGATCACGGGCACTGCTGCACCGGGGCTTGGGGTACCGCTTCTGTGCTCACTGAGCACGTAGATATGCTAGGAGGGAGAGAAAATGCATTTTGTCAGCCATGCAAAAAATGTGTATTAAAATTGTAAGTGCCATACAATTCAGCAATGGGCCACATTGTATATTTTTATGAGTAAACAGATCATTGTGGCTGAAAAAACACATTCTCTGCCCCATAACATGTGGGAAGCTTGTATAGGAGCTTGTTGAATACAGATAGCAGCTTCTTGCGTGAAATAATGGAATCTTTTGGTAATTTCTTAAAATGCTTGATATATAATAATACTGGTTATGTCATTACGGCACAAGAATTGCTTTTCTAGCTGAGCTGAGGTATTGAACAGTTGTGTATTTAATGGATAAAAATTATTCTCCTGGATAAGGAGAGACAAGCATTGTCACCTCTGTTTTGTGGTGTATGTATAAAGTATTTGTCTTTTTTTTTTTTACATCCATTCTGAGGGCACCACATGTGAATTTTGTCTCCACACTAGTGTTGGGCTTTGAAGATCTTTACGCTGTAGCTGAGATCAGGAATTCCCCATGTACCGTTCTACCTCAGCGGTAGTCAACGAGTGGCAGATAGCAATTTTACCTGTGTTAGTATATAGGTATCTCCGTTTTGTTTTAATGCTTCAGTGTTTAGAGCTGTTAAATAAAGCTAGGATTCATCAAGAACTGTTTTAATAGAATTGTCAGGTAGCTGCAGTGGCTCTGATTTAAATGAGTAAGCAACACCTATGGGCAAATGATCTTTCTGCACACAGAAATTAATTACAATTCAGGACTGATGAACTTTTATGAGCTAGTTAATTTTTAAAAGATGCTGTGTATGGTTTATTGAAATTAAAAGAAAGTGACAGCTTTCTGCTCCTACCCTCGTAAAATCCTATTCTGCATATAATATTGACCTAATTTAGTTCAAAGACGCTGGAGCTCTTCTCTAACACTTCATTGTGTAAAGGCCAGTTGAAGGTTTCTGTACACTTCAAGTCAACAGAAAAACTTCTGGCTGGTCACCCATGTTATGCTGGCCTCTATCAGTAGAGAAACGCAGAACTCCTACTCTGTCCTTTGTCCTTGATTACCCTCAAAACCATTTTTTAAACAAAGTGCAGTTTAAATTCAGCATCAGGTTACAAAATGCCCATTTATAGAGTGTTATGAATGAATATTCATTGTAAAAGAGTACACCATATACCACAGAATTGCAGATATTTTTATGGTGTGGATCTTCTCCTGGTGAAAAGATTTCATGGGCCACTGTCCTCCCTAATTATGACTCCAGGATGCAGCTCACTTCCCATTCAAGATGGGACCACATTGTCTTTCATTTGTATTCACATACTGCCTGTGGGAAAGTAAAGTAACAGCTTATGGGAAAAAGTAGTATTATGAAGACCTTTAGGTCCCAAGAATCTGGCAATGGGTTACTTCTATTTAAGTCAATTGTAAAAAGCAAGCTGCTTCAAGCAATGCCAAGCAGTGCTCAAAAATGCCGTCTTGAATTTACTTCTTTTGCTAATACTGTTATGAGTCTTCCTTCCTTCCAATGACCTTCACAAAACCACAGACCATAACTTTTGAAACCTCTGTTTTATAGTCAAATTTTTGCAGGAACTTCTTTTTTGGTCCTGAAGATGCATTTCTTCACTGTGATACTTGCCTGCCTTGACCAACATCAGGGGATTTTGTAGAAATTCATGCTACTTGGAACTATGAAACCTGACACAGCAAAAAAACCCAATGTCATCTGGTTGCTGTTGGACTATGCTAGCGCTACACTTCAACCCAGGCAGATCTGCAAGGAGTTATCTTTCTGCAGTTCAAAGCCCCAATAACATCTGATCACTTTTAAAAATTAACCTCTCCAATAGGCAGGACAACAAATTAGCTTTCTGTCAGATATTTAAGTTACTTAGCGAAGAAGTGCAAAACGTCCAGTGAAATGAGAAATCAGGAAGCCACTGTCCATACCCAACCAATGAGTTTGATAAGTATTGTATTTTCTCAAGCCACTTAGATTGTTACTGCTTGCCTGTTCCTGAAGCAATAAAGACAGAAACATTGTTATTAGCTTCAAAACTTAAAAAAAAAAAAAAAAAAAAGAGAGAGAGAAAAGTCTCCTGCACTTATGTCTTACCCTATAGCTAAATTTCTGCATCTGTTGTAGGACAGGTGCACTGAAGATTTTCAGTATAAGCTCAGATGAGTGAAAAGGTGTTTCCTTTTCTTTTGGAAGGTTCTATTGAGAAAACACTGAGCACAGCTGCTCCAACTGGACGTTCGCATAGGGAATGTTAATTTTCATGCTGCTATACAGAAATCTCGAGTTTCCTGGGTGAATTAGCTCTTAATGGATTTCTAAAATGTACCGCCAGTGGCGTGGGAGAATGTAGTCTGTGTGGAGGCCAGAAAACACAGGCTGTAATCAGATAACCTGTTGTTATAATAAAGTCAGCAGATAATACTTTGCCTTCCTCGGTATAGCAATTGGTCTGCCCCATATCCTACAGCTTTGGCGCCATAAAGAATGACGTTTCACCTATCAACTATTTATAACAGTTTTTACTTCCTGTGTATTCTAAATTGAAAACCTAATTTCAGGTCTGTAAAAGTGAAGTATATAGAAAGCGTCCCAAAATAACATGTTAGGCTGCTTTCACAATCATTTCTGGGTATTGTTCTCTGGCAAAGTTCAGGTTGATTTACCTTGCAGTGGATATATAAGCGTGTCATTGACAAAACACCAGCAATTAAATATTTTTTTTTTCTTAGGCTACAGTTTTGTGACCAAGGACAGACTGCAGAAGTCAAAGGAAAGAACCCAGTCTGCTGTTTTTCAGAACACGGCAGAGGGAATGTGTAGTCACTTAAACACTCTGATCTTGTGGGTTTTCGTTAGGTTGTTTCACTTTAAAAAAAAAAAAAATAAAAAAAATTCTCTCAGTTATTGTCTTCCTGTTTGTCTGTGATCACTGTGTATCCACTGCATTTTTCCAGGATAGACAATTTGTTATGAGTTTAAATGTGCACCCATGTGTAATGTGCTTTTTGGTCTATAGCTATACTGCAAATGCTTATTTAGACGAATGATATGATGCTTGCGTGCAGTTCTTCACCATATTTGCAGCCTGGAACCTGCTGCCATGGTGCTATTTTTATCAACATCTGCACTCTTATGACAAAACTGGTTTTGTGTTTTCATGCTCATTCTTTAGTTTGCCTACATGTTTGGCAGCCGGTGCCTCCCCCTAACTTTTGAAGTCAAGCTACTTTCAACCAAATAGGTCTGAAGTCTCAAGATAGCCGAATTCCAAATTACAGAAAGCTGGCAGGTAAGCAGAAGGCGCAGGCTCAAATTAGTGCTCTTGCTGCAGGAAAGGGAGGAAAAATTCAGCTTTTACATCTGCTGAGTAGCTGCTGGTTGCCAGTTGGCGTGTGTGCCCTGGCCAGCCGGAGAGCAGAGGCTGGGAGGTTTCTGCTGGCAGCCCGACCTCACGGCGCTTCCCGACGGACACTTGTCCGCAGCCAGCCGCCTCGGCATCGGCTGGTTGCTCCTCGTGTGCTGGTAGTGGGATTGGCTTGGTCTCATCCGAAATGGGGATTATGAGAAAGTGAAAATTCAGGTTTGTGAACATCTATAGCGAGAGGGAAAGTCTCTGAGATATATGTGCTTTGTCGCAGGATACAACTATAACTGGACGTTGGCAAGACGACCTTGGGGCAAACAGGGAGTCGCTGATGTGTGTTTAAGTGTGCTCACGTACATTGACCGTGCAATTTATAGAGCACAAAGATGCCTCTTTGAGGTCACAGAGAAAAGCAGTCTTACCACGAATGACTTTGTGGTAGCAAGCTTGGTCTGCGATATCATACTGGTCTGCGATATCATACTGGTCTGCGATATCATACGGGTCTGCCCTGAACCTGTCATTTTGCAAAGACCATGAATCTGTTTGTGGAGAACAGAGATGTCAGAGCTCCTGGTGACTGAAGGTGGTATTTTGTCTGAGAAGAATGGGGCCCAAGCACTGCGTACCTTTAGTCTTGTATCTTGTTCCTGTGAAGCCTCTGTAATTCAGAACACAGTCATGTTATTCAGGAATGTTTCCTCAGACAGATTCTATCTCTGAGAGCTTAAATCAAGGGATTTTAGGTCAGTCACTTGACTTGTGTATGTGAACGTGTAGCTCATAAGAAGAGTTTATTTTACAACTTCTTTGGTATTATGCACCAGAAAACTTCCAGTAATTATAACTCCCTTAATGTTCTCTTTCTTCTGTTCTGTACCCTTCCGTCATGTATAAGTGGATTTCTCATCATTTTGACAATTTGGTAAAATCACTTGGTGAGGAAGGTGACTGATGCCTCCATCTTTGATTTTGTTCTATGGTTCTGGTGGTTTATTGTCACTGTACCAACAGATATGATTTCAGTTCTCAAACCTCTATTTTCAGTTTCGCTTGCTACATATTTGTATGTTTATTGCTGTGTGAATCATTTTTGTGTGAATAGATTAAAATTGTGCCCATGTAAAAACACAAGTCCTAAACCATTACACTTTCATAGTTTGAAGACTGAACTTTTTTTAAAGTTAAATGTCATCTGAACTTATTTTTCAGTCCATCACTAATCTTTTGATGAGTGAAATATTGTGTTGTCTTTTTAAGACTGAGACTAGCTGACGGAATGTTCAACCGCAGTTGCTCTTTGAGGTTTGGATTCTATTGAAATGGTCCTTTTAATGTCATCTTTAATTTATTCGGATAATGTAATCAAAATAACATTTACTCTATTACTGCAAATTCACTGCATTATTAGCTAGTGTAACTAGACAAAAAAGATAGTATGAACCCCCCGTGGAAATATATGCTTCCAGTAAAAATGGATACAGTTCATAGAAGCTCTATATTTAATTTGCAGTTTCAAAGCACTCTCTATGGAAACATTTTATGATTCTGAAATAATTTAAAAACACATTTTGATAGAACCTATAGCACCCACCAACTTACTCTGATTTTGCAAGTTATCATTCCTTTGCACAGTTTTAAAGTAAGCTGAACATTTAACACAGTCGCAGAAATAATCTTTTAAGTCTACCACCCTTTAAATGTGTGGCACTTGGATGCATATTTGTATCCATGAATTGAAAGTCAATTGATTTCAGTTTCTAGAACAGGTTGCATTATAATTTGATGTTGTTTTATTTTTTGTCTTAGAGCTTGCCGGGTTGTAACATATTTAAGATATCTAGATTCTTGACAGTCGCCTTTTGTGATCTCTGCTGACAGCCTGAACTTCCACCATTGCCAGGATTCTGCCTTCTATCTCATTCTCATCAACATCTTAGGAATAATTTTTCCTGTTTAAAACAATATGAATTATTCCTTGTAAAAATATTCAATTGCTGGTGCAGAAATGTTTTCTACAGTGCGTTTTCTGTCATTCCTGACCAGAAATAATCTCCAATATCAATTCCTGAAATGAGATGCAATTCTGCTGAATTTTCTAGTGATTAGGGAAACTGAGGAACACAGAAGGGAACAGTGAGCAGGAGTAATCACTGATGCTTAGGAAGGAAGGAAGGGAAAATTGTTTTGCGTTTAGTAGGACCAAACTTTCAAAAAGTACGTATTCAGTTGGTGGTATTGAAAAGGCTGCTTCAAGGTATTAGGTGTTCATGCAGTTTTGCTGTTTAGTTTGCACCAGAATAATACTAGAAATGTAAAAATGCAACAACAACAATGAGGAAAGAAAAAGGTGTTTTATTCTTTTAATCCTGTTTGGAAGAGAAGATTATAAAAGTTACTAAAACCACACCATATAAGATTTCTGTCCCATTCCTTACCTTCTGAGTGTTTGGCTTTGTTAGAACTTCACAATATTTATCAGTATTTTTCCTTTTTTGTGTGTGTGTGTTTCTATTTGTCTCCATAAATTAGTGGACTTGTTTAAATTCAAGATTTCTTCTCACCCTTTGAAATACTGAATCCTGAAAATAAACCCACTATCTTTTATGGTCTACAACCCCTTAGCAAGGAATTCAACCTCACAGTGCTGTCTTTAGGGTTATGATGATCTGCAGTAGTCACCTCTTGATGGCTGTACAGATGCTTTTAATCTTTTCATCATGAGCTCAGAAGAAGCATGATTTTAGATTTGGGTTTAAGTTTTTTCCTGAGAAATAAGACACAGTATGGGGGAAGGAAGAGTTTCTGTAATGAGAATAACCTTACTCCCAGTCATGCAAATGTAGGCATTGTCAGCTTGAGCGTTCAGTAGTCTCAACTTCTACCTTTGAACACACAGGGAGGAATTCTGTAAAAACCATCACAGAAAACACAACAAAACATTTCTCAGTTCAAACCCAACACTTGGAATTCCACCAGGAAACAAATTAGCAAAGTCTCTGAGGTCCAGCTACTCAGATGTGCTGTATCAGAAATGCCACTTAGCAGTAACACAACTGACACTTCCGTGTGGTTTCCTGAGATAACTTGATGTAAAGCATGTTGTGGCAGCAACCTGTTATTGAGGCGAGCAATCATCATCTTAAAAAAAAAAAGTAACAACTTCCCCCCCCCCCCCCCCCCAAA
>VXBL01010520.1:313666-325103 GCA_013400195.1 Aramus guarauna | reverse complement strand
AAAAAAAAAAAAACCCAAACCAAAACACCCCAAACTATTGCAGTTAATGCGTTCATGCTGAGCATAAAAATTCTGTCATGTAAAATTGTTTGATCAGAGAACAGCCATGTACGTAGGCTCTACCACATTGCTACTGTGGTAGCTTCCCAGCTGAAATTTTCTCGGGGCATTGAGTTAGTGCTCTCCACCTTTAAAGTTATGCAAAAACATGAGGATATAAAACAGGGAGCAAATTCTACTACTCAGAAAGTAGAATAATCTAACCATCTATTAAGTCACCTCTGCTGTCAAGTAGGAGGGGCTTTCCTGCAAAAAGAAACTGAAGATCATGTATACGTACAATGAGAGGCACCTAATCACAATGGCAAGCTGCTATAAAATTAATATTATACATCAAGGAAAAGAATAAATATCTGGAGTTTGGTGGCTGCTAAGGGTTATGGGTCCTTCAGCAATGTGAAACTTATTTTTACCTGATCGTGTTCAAACCTGTATTGATTTAGTCAATTTTCTGCACATTATGACATTCTAGTACCCACTAAAACTAAGAAAAACTGCAAACATATAATCTGCATGTTACATATTGACCAAGTATGGGCTTTAAATGTGCTTATTTATGAAAAAGTGAAAAATTCATATTGTGCCTTGGTAAAATTCACTTTTTAAAGTTGGTGGTCCAGATTAGCACACAAGTAACTGGCATGTAAAATTTCCTCTGGCTCTCTCTCTTTTTTGTTTTTTTGGTTTTTTTTTTTTTTTGTTTGTTTGTTTTTTGTTACTGCTTTAAGAGTGAAAATTGTATTTCTTGATTCCTCTGCTCGGTGGTGAACTTCACCCTTTTACACTTGTTTTACTAAACCAGAAAATCACATAAATTCAAATTTAGCTTGAATATAATCCCATTAGCATCAAGCAGTCGGTCGGACAAGTCGTACACTTCAGTTGTGCACATGGCTGCTCAGTTTGTTGACTTTGGGTTTATGTGACTGAACATTCTTTACGTGTCCTTTTATACATGGTAGCCTGGTGTTCAGACAGTTTTTCAAAGCTTGTTGATTGATTATTTTATTCTCTTGTGGGTGAAAAGTAGTGTTGTTGCTAATAGCATTTGCCAGAAAAATATGGTTTATTTTAGGTGTCTTTTAGGAAAAGTTGATCTAATTTACTCGGTCTTTGCAGCAAACATAATGCTTCTACTCCCTAGCATTTATTTCTTTGTTCCATTTTCAGAGTCTAAATAGAAGAAAAAAAAAAAGACTGCATATTTAGTATTTGGGCATTTTATCAAGTACAAATATGCTTTTCTGACATATTTAATAACTTAAAATTATATGATACAGTGTAATGAAACCCATATTGCATAATGTCAGAAACCTGTAACATAACTCACTTCATCTTTTCAACTTTAATGCTTTAGTTTATCAGAAAGGAAATGGGGAACAGTGGGAGTTCATAATAAGCAACGTTTGCCTATTACTGTATTAATACAAATAGACCAGCAATTTTTGGAAGCAGCTGGTGCAAAGGGAAAAAAGAAAAAGGAAAAAAAAAAAAAAGGGAGGGGGGGAAATAATCCCTGAATGTGCAGAGAGGATCCAAGCCATTTTACTGTCCTTGCTTGGGTAAGAGAAGTCGCTTCTTTATTTAACTATTATTTCTCTTTTCCAAATAAATACGAGCTGCTTCTAAATAGGATGATGATAGCAGGTGGTCTCTCAAGCAGAAATTATTTTCAAGCTGACAAGTATACTGAGCACAGTATAACTACATGTATTTCAGGAAAACATCATGCACGTCTGTTTAAGGATTCATTAACATGGTATAGATTAAACCCATTGAAGATGGCACAGATTGTTTCATTTTATTACATTCAATTGGATTGGATGTGTGCCATTTGCAAAGAGCAATATTACCACAAAAAAAGAAGTCTGGCACATTTGTCACATAATATTCCCCTATTGAGAATGAACTGTTTCCGAACATCAAAAGGTAAAAATCTGTTTTCCCCTCACCCTCTGCCGTATTAACTGCAAGAAAATATGACTGCACATGTCTTGTTATAAAGTATGAGTAGCACATTTTCTGTGCCTGAAGTCGTTCCGTTTAGTCTAATAGGGAGACCTTTGTATTCTTCATGATGCCAGGATTCAAGTTCATCAACCTGCTGACACGCTGCTTCTCCCAGATCCCAAAGCTCGTCCAACGCGCGCTGCCACGCTCGGACATCTCGGTCCCCAGAGCCCTCCCCGGGATCAGGGACGGGGCGCGGGAGGAGAGGGGCGGCTGCGTCCCCAGGAAAGGGGGAACCCTGGCGAGCCGCGGAGGCAGCCCCTCTCCCAGATGAAGGGAAACAGCTGCTATTAAAGGGAGGATGGTCAGACAAAGAACGAGATTTAAATTCATATAATGTTGCTGTTTATAACGTGAATACTTTAGACATCTGTTTAAAGTCTCCTGTTCTAAATGAATGAGAGCCTTCCCAAGACGGGGCTTATAAAGCTTTATCTGTTACACGAGTAGTGCAGATTGTAAAGATACGTCTTAATCAGCTATCGCTTCTGTCTTTTAATATTTAAGTCGGTAGCAAAACTCACAAAAATATGTACGAGGGAAACGGTGACATAGCCAATGAAAAAATAGATGGATTAAAGGAGAAGTGTGTGTGTATATATTCTAAATATATTGTAAATACTAGTTTTTCATTCTATACCCTTAAAAAGTCCTTGTAGCATATAAGGGGGGGGGGACACGGGACACACAACAGAACAAAAGCAAATTTGCTGTCATTGGCTCGTGTCTAAATGTTCCATTTTAAATTAAATGCTAACAGAGTTGCAGCATATCCCATATTGTATTTTCTATTTCTGCTGCAGGATCCATTCTAAATGTATTTTTACACCAGCCCTTTTGGATTCGTCTACATTATTTTTCAGGAACTCAGGATCACACAGATTTGTACTTTATATTATTTGTTGTGCTGGTTTATTTCACATTCTGATTCTCAGAGGGGAGAGTTTTAATTTTAATGGAAATTTAGAACAGGACCATTTAATAAATCTATTCTCTGGACTTAAGTCTAGCAGTCAGGATGGAGTAGCTTTTGTTTTTCCACCAGTGGAGGTTACTGATTCTGTAACTAAATAATTGACAAAAAACGTAGGTAGGGCACGAAGCGTTTGATTCACAGTGTACCTTCCGTGAGATGCACTGAAGAGTTAATTTATTTTATTTTACTTTTTTATTTTTTTGTTGGTGCAGTTGGGACTCAGCTGTTGTTTCCTCTGGGATTAAACAGCTGTCAGCATTGTTAATGACATCAAATTCATGCATTAAAATTCTCTCATTCCTCTCCGTATAAAATGTGGATGTGGAAAGCACTGCCATATCCCCCTTTGTGAAGGAATGAAAATCCAAGGAAAGATAACAGCACTTATTACAAAACCACAGACCGGAGCTTCTGTTGATGGAATCTCGTAATGAGTAATTAAGCTACTTTGCAGAAGTCAGCGCTGTCACGTTTGCAATTGGGTATTTCCATTCCCCTGTGGATACAGCTGGGAAAAGACTACTAAGGTGATAAAAAAAGAAAAAAAATAGAATTGTTCTAGAAATATCATCTTCATGAAGCTTGGAGGTTTCAATGCAAAAGTGGCTATGAAAAATTAGCCTACAGAAATAACCTGTCTGGTGTAAAAGACACTCCTTTAAAACATTCATAACTTATATAATCTTATAAACAAAAAACAATGAGTTTTTATTATCCTACAGTCTCCCAAGGATATGACAATGGCAGGTTTATATCTAGGATGAAGTGCTGGCTTTTTTTTTTTTCCTGAGCTTTTTGCTCTGTAAATGAAAGTTTTCAACTCTGAGTGTTCAGTTCTGTAGTTCTGAAAACGTTATGGGAAGCTTTTGGTCTTTTGAGGGGAAATTATCATTTTGGGGGAGGAAAGGATTGATATAGATGATTTTTTTTTTTTTTCTGTAAAGTTCAAAACATTACTCATGCTTTTAAACTGATATAGAATTCTTATGCCCCTAAGAACTCCAATTATTAAAAATAGTCCTGAATTTTCTCTAGTTTGAATGTCCTTATTCTCTTTAGTTCTTTTCTATGTTTTTTTATGGTTTGTTAAGCAATTAACTTACTCTTAACTTTCTTCTTTCAAGTAGCTTTGTTTTTTAGAGGAAAAAAATTAAACAGCAAGCATAGTTTTCTTAATGTCTTTATCCTATTTCCAAGAAGTTGTTTTTGTGCTGAAGTACCCTAGTTTTTTTTAATATCCCCATACGTCAGCGGTTACAGTGAAATCAAATTAAATTAAGCCCAATGAAGAAACCAGCCTGCTAACAAAATGAATTGATAAAGTAGTAGTTTATTGAATTCAGTAAAATGCACTGAAATATATAGGAATAAAACGGTTAATTGAATAACCAGCTTCCAGATCAGATGGTGAAATATGAGTATCTGATGAGTCAAATTAATATATATGTTAACGGTTAATAGCTGGAGTCTCTAAAACATGCTATGCCTTCTTAAAAACTACCTCTGTGAAAAGCTTAAGAGTTTATTTTTTCAAGGCCATGTATTTTGAAAAAACTCCAGTTTATTAGCAGAGACATGGATGGAAACGAAGGCACAATTTATTTTGATTTGTTGAAACATTAACAATGTACTGAGCACCCCACTGTATTAAATAACACACGTGAACATGGTCGGTATTATAAGACAGGTTTGTTTAACATCCCAGTGTTCCATGAGATCCCTACATGACTCCCAAATTCAGTCAAGTGTTACGCTGGTGGTGTCAAGTGTCTTTTTGTAGTTAATTTAATCATGGTTGGCCCAGAAATGGACCTGTGAAGCTCTGTAGTGGTAATTTATATGTCCTTTTTCATCATTACTGAAAATGTGCCCTTCTGGAACTAATGCTCACTAGTTTTATCATTAATGTGTAGTAATACCTTGTAAAAATATTTTTCTATTAGCTTATATTTTCAGAAGAGAAAAAAAAGAAAGAAATGGGAAAAAATACCCCTATGTGTACATGAACTGTAAGCAAGCCCTGCAGGTTTTGAAGTGCATTGTTTTCAAGGAGATGAAGGCTTGTGCCACTAGCTGGGAGTGCCTCAGTCCTTGGTGTAATTATCATCTTTGGAAATGAAGGGCTCGAAGGGACACTCTGGGAACGGTGTCAGAAAGTAGTGCTCTAATTCTGGGAGCACACAGCTGATCCTCCCTTATAGCCAGGGTGCTCTCACTCCAGATGTGTCCCAGTGTCATCTTTTTAACATCCTGGATGAATAAAGACAGGAAAGTCCAGGGGTTGATAGGGCATACCAGGAAAATTTGGCAGTAACATCTACAACCAAGGAACCATAAAGGACTGTAACCCAAGGGGTGAAGAAGCGGTTATGAGTGTTTTCTTTCCCTGTCACAGTTGAAAGTGTTCTCTGTCCAAGTTTTACTACCTCTAAAAATTGCCAGTTGTAAAAAGCATTGTCAGCACGGGGGGGATGCAGTCCTGGTCTGAGTGAAGGAAGGTCTGGGTGAAGGACGATGTTTGTGGGTGTTGGTCTTTAGCTCCCCTATTCAGTTCACCTCATAACAGTTTTAGACTGCGATGAAAACTTTTCATAAGCCAATGTCCTTCCTTGAGTAGCTCAAGTGCTAAAGCCTTTGGAGGTTAACTCTCTAACAAAATGGTTTTGAAGCATGCCTTGGAAAAGACCAAAAGTTCTGGAAATCATTAAATTTCTTTATTGTTGAGGAGGGAAGAAAGCCAAATGTATTTTGATTGTTTAAAATGGTGAAATTCTGAGTAGCTATTTGCTTTGTCAATAGAAAGACCTAGAACCCCTTCTGCTATGTAGACAAGTAAAATATGAGTATAACCTGTAGTCTTTGTGGCATATACGTGCTGAAACAGCCTAAGCCTTTTTTAAGCTCTTGACTTGGAGCCAAAGAGGGGCAAAATGAGTAATTTGGGGTTGCGTATTCCACGTCAGGTATAGGGAAATGATTGCCAAATGCTTTCACATCCAGTCACTAAGCCCACATGAAAAACTAGTCTCTAAAAATTGCACTTTATCAGACATACCCTATTAATTAGAGGAATAAGTCTAGGGAAAAAATATTCACAAATAGTTGAGTAACTGTCAATTATTTTTTCCCCATACTTAGCAAGAACATTCCTATGCGTGGGAGTATACCCAACTCACGTATATGTATTTCTTCTTGGTGGATAATATAGCAGTTGCAAATCTTTCATTATCTCAAAGACCTGTATTACTCTGAAAGATGTATATTTAAAAAGATGTTGGCAGTAACTGCCGCTGACAACCAGCCCGATTTGAAATAGACTCCCTCTGTGGCACTGTGTAGGAAAGGCTCCGTACATTGATCTATGGATTTTTCATTTGCTTTCAAATAGTCCTACTTGTGTGTCTGCAAAGAGCGAATAAGCAAAGTTTGAATCAGTTTGACTTTGGAAGCATGATTCTGAGCAATTACCTTGGGAAAATACACCTCCTTTCTCCTAAATAGATCTGTCAGAAAAAGCCGGAGTACAGTGTGCCGCTGCTAAAATACACGTGTGCGCTAGTAAACCTGACCCAGCCAATTAAACATCAAAATGTTGGCTGCATTCAGTTCACAGGAAGACTTATGTAAGTTCATTTTCATAGTGTGCGTGTGCGTATGTGTCTTTAGACTTTAACTGACAGATTCCCACAGTGAATAGACTAGGGAGTTATCAATTATATGGTTAGCTGTGCGCTGCAATTGTATGCTCTGTGGCTTTCTGACAGAAGCAGGCAGAAAGCGAGAGAAGTGGAATAATTCTGGTTCAGCAAGGCTGTTAATATTTCAGTCTAGGAACCTAAAATCGTTGTGAAAAGATGGAGAAAATGGGCATTTTAAGCCTGACCACTGCAATTTCTTCTGTTGAGAGCATGTGAAATGCTAATGGCTGGTTCACCCCAAAGTAGGAACCACAGTGTACTGAGGCTACAAATTATTGAACCCCCAAATAGCCAAATATTAATTTGAATAATTCACTTCTAAGACCACTGAATAACTTCTATCTAATTATCTCAATGTACTTTGCACAGCAGTTACTAGTATATACAAATGCATGTGATTTGTTAGAAAATAGCTGCTGTATCCACTTTTCAAATCATGTGCGTGCTCCAAGCACAGCCTTGAGTTGTTATGTGCGAATCTGAGTGACTTTTATTACTGCTGTTTTCTGTCCTCGTGCATGTCAATTTGGCAGGACGTTTATGTTCATTAAATGTTTGCAATTTCCACAGCAGCGTGTAATGTACTACTGCTTCCCGGCCATCACCGATGTGTTACTTTGCTCCTGACAAGGAACCCGTGTCTAGGCTTGTCGGGATGGCCGTCAAAGCCATTACACTTGTTAAGCAAACTAGGCAAGAACCCAAAGCACCAATTTCTGATGGATAGTTCCCATATCTGTCAAATAATCTTTTCTCCTACTGTGGGCAACTCTTAGAATTCAGGGGAAATAAGTAAGGAAAGCATGTAGCAGACTGCAGCTACTCACAAGCGTAATGCAGAGGTTTGGAACACGATCGCGATGGATCCCCTTTGCACAGTGCCCTATCGTCAGTCAGGTCCCTCCAAAATGCTTTCAGACCCCTTGTTTTGCACTGCAGTTTGGTATTGCGCTTGTGGTTGCTCACAAAGGGATTAATTTCTATTTTCAGCTTAATTTTTCCTGTAGTTTTTTTGCTATCTGGGTTTTTTTTAGCTGAACGTGAACTCAGCCTAGCTATCAAGGTTCTTGAGCAAAAAAGTACAGGTTAAGCAAGAAATTCTGCTGCACTGGTTTTCTAGAGCACTGTATACCAATATGTGTGTAAGCAATAAGCAGACTGCAACTTCAAACTGCTACAATGCATTGGCTAACCATATTATTGGTACTATAACAGGAAGCTATTTATATTAAATATGAAATTAATACTTTCATCTGGAACCAAGTATCCATATATTTCTCCTACAGTAGAAGGACTCCCATGTCTGAAGGGGTTGAATCAGCCACTAACATTTTGATCCTGGTTGATTTTTAAAACCCCAATGCTCTGGGGTTTTAATGCTCTGGGTTTAACCTGTGATTACTCTGAAGATCTGCTGTCATGTTGTTCTCACTTGGAACTTAAAATTCCTGGGAACCTTGTAGAATTTTTGGCCATTAGAATTAAAGCTAATCCTGAATTGTCCCTAACCTCATATGGATCTGAACACTGATTCTTCCACCAGTTTCTAACTTTAATATTAAAAAAGTGTGGCAGTCTTCATTTTTCTGAGTTTATTTCACAGCGTCTCTTTGTAATGTTGCACAGTCTCCTTGGAATGAGTCTGACTTGTGTAAAATACTAAAAGGAGCTTTATGTGTCATATAATAACAGTATCTATAAAAATCACATAAGCGAGTAGGAGAACATCTAAAGCCAAGTCTTAACCTACAGAAATCGACTTAAATATTGGGATCTAGTGATTCAGCCTCACCTGCAAATTGGAGGTGAACCTGACAAAGTGCAGTTGTCAAGGTTTAGGTGGCAGATCCGTGCTTTTAGTGCTCTTACTCCAAGGTGCTCTTCTCTGTCAATTATATATTTAGATTATGTTTTTCTGGCGCTTTTAAACATATTATTAGATATTTGGCTGCTAGCCTTTTCTGGAATTTTTTGGTTGGTGCCCCCACTCCACTGCTGACGAATGTGACAGAAGGGTACCCAGTGTCCTTTCTCCAACCGCTTGTTATGCAAAGGGAAAAGCGAAGCGGAAGAGGCTCAGTTTGCAGGATGGCCCAAGAAACACGTCTCTCTACAGTCCCATCTTAGGAAAAGATGAGCTCGGTATTATCATTATAGGAGCTGAAGTGTATCTCAGATTAAAGATTCTTTCAGGTTTTTAGTCGTACGTGGCAGTACTTAGGATCCCCTACTCTTTTGGGGAATCTCACGCCTTCTGTAACCTCTACAACACACGGCTGACAGTGAGAGCAGGGGGGACAATAAGTCTTTGGCTTCAGAGCCCTCCATCTGGAGACCCACAAATATCGAGGCTGGATTTACAATAACAACTCGCATATCTCTAATTTTTAGCTTCTGAAAGAGCTTTCCTTTCAGTAAGAGACACATCTCCTGAGGGTCGCCCAATGAACGGCTCACTGTCCATTTGCTCATGATTTTTCTCTCCTCCTCACCTTCCTAATTTTTAATATAAATGCACATTTTCCCCTCCTTTTGGGGCAGAAATGTAACTTTTGTAGGAGAGCGATGTGTGTTCAAATGACACATTTTCCAGGCATTAACGTTTGATAATGTCACAGAGATACGGGAGTTACCTCCTAGCAATGAGTTAACGCGACAAAGGCGAGCGGGTTTGTTTGCAGGAAGCGGCGGATAACAGCGCCTAAACTTTACTATTGGTGGCGGTGGAGGGGGCGAACGGGAGGCATGGAAAATTGCTTTTTATAATTAAAAAGGGAATCTCAGATGTTTTATATCTTGAATATTTACAATAAAACCTTCAAGTGCTTGTCAAGAGGGTAATGTGTCATTAGCAGGAGCCTTTGCCTCTCTTCTCCTCTCGGACATGACAGTGCAGCAGGATAAGAGAAGAGTAATTATAGTTCAGCAGGGCTGCCAGGTGTGATAAATGAGTAATCAGCACACAGGAGCCCCAGTCCTCAAAGGAGGACTATTACAGCGTTATCAGCTGCAGGCCCGCGTGTACGGCGGCCTCGCGCTGAGACCGAGACAGGGCCCTGGGCTGCTCAATGCAGCTCCCCGCCTGCCAGACCCTCGCCGGCTTCCAGTTCGTCACCGGCTCCTTTGTGCGGCTGCCACGGGCAGGGGAAGGCGGCGGGGAGGAAGGAATAAAAGGGAAAAGCAGTGCTGCTCGCGTTCACCTTTTGCTAATATTTACATAAAACGTTGCCCTGCTCTCCAGGTGAGAAGGTGCATTTGTGCCTTTACGGCTTCCCGTGACAAGGTGTTGCAAAAAGCCAGGCTCCTGTCTATGCTTTTTTATTCCCCTTCCCGCGGCTTTGACCTCTGCGTGTGTGTGGGTGCGAGCGCCTGTGTGTTTGTTTCTTCTGCTGCGCCTTCGGTTTTAGCTCGGCTGCACCGGGGTAGGGCTTGCTCGCAAACAAACTTGAAGATAACCAGCGTCCTGGTGAGCCCAAAGTCTCGGTAATGTTGGATCACAAATGCTAAACTGCAGCTCTAACCAATTCCTCCTCGTGCTGCTGCTCAGAGTGCTCTGGTGACGTGATTCATCTGTGTATTATTGCTGGGAACGGTCACATATCAGAATTGAGTAAACTGTTTGATTAAAATTAATCAAAACCCAATTCGACCAATCAGTGCAACATTGATCCTCTGCTTATTTATTTCAAGTTCAATGCTACCAATGGCAGCTCTGGAATAGGAATATTTTAAAATGATTCTTTGAAATAATTCTTGTGAAAAAGAGAAGCTGCTCTGCCTATAATAAATTGTTATTAAGGAAAAGGACATAATGTGCCTTGGAGAAACCGGAGGGCCAACACTTTTGATGCAAGGTTATTTTTACAATACTTGCATTTTTATCGGTTGATGTATTTTAACTGGAGCCCTGACAATAGTCACAAAAATTATTACTCCGGCATGGAGCTACTTATCTGACAAATGCAATGCGAATGGTCTTGTACTTATCAATGAGATCAGATTTCAAAAAAAATGAATACGAGGAATGAGGCGTTGCTTTGTGAACAGATAACCTTGCAGGCATGAACTCGCAAACCTGAATAAAAGGATGTCTCTATGAAATAATCTGTGCATAAGTGCAATCAGGTCAGACTGTAATAGACAGCGGGGGGTGGAATCAAAAGGGGGAAAAACTCATTTCATCACAGTTAATGGCAAGGAAAAGAAGGCAAGGAAGGACTTTCTTTGGAGCGGAGCTGTTGCGACAAAGACCAGGGCTTCAGCGTGTCATGCACCATTTGCTGTTGCACTAGCGCTCTTTTCAAGAGCTGTGAAGCCATTATTGTAATGTGAAAAAAGTAGAAAGAAATACTCCCTCCTGGTCACTGGAAGGGCAAATGAGGTGCAGGCTTTTTTTTTTTTTTTTCTTCCCCTACACTATTTGTGCAGGGAGGTTTCTAGATTCCCCCTGGTAAAGCTCCACTGGGATGGAGGAAAGATCACGGTGCCCTTACAAACAACACTTCTTGGCACTGTTTACCTTCTTTTGTGACTTTGCCTGCAAAGGAGGATAGCAGTATCAGAGGCCCAGTTGCAATGAACATTTGCCCTGCTTTTGTCTTTCAAGAAGCAGAACCTTTACAATATTCTCTAGCTAAAGTTTTACAGTGTGTTTCCGTGGTTTTGGTTTTTTTTTTTTTTTTAAAAAAAAAAG
>VXBL01010520.1:190098-313652 GCA_013400195.1 Aramus guarauna | reverse complement strand
TTTTTTTTTAAAAAAAAAAAAAGCTCAGTACATTCCTGTATGGTAAAGTTATCTAGTGGTGACAATAAATCCAATAGTCTGTGGATTTTGTGTGTGTTATTAAAAAGAGAAGAGAAAGAATCCTTTGTTCATTGGCATAATGCAATCCTGTCTCTGAACAGTTCTAATTTGCAAACCAAGTACTTTGTAAATTGTGGAAACCTGGTTATAACTTGAAGGCTGAATAAAATGGGTCATCTTATAACTGAAAGATAAATATAGATGTAAAATAGTGCCACAAATGTCTTTTAAGCGAGAAAAATAAATAAATAATAGGTTTCAGAACTGGCTTGTTCTTGTATAGTTTATGGGTAAAGCAAGATTACACATACAGCCCTGCAGCCGATTCCCAGGACTGCTAAAGTGTGAAGAACAGGAGTGACATTCTAGTCTTCAATAAATCACTATAAAAATGTTTATGAACCCTGCAATTTACTGTCTTTTAAATGCAAATTGAAAGGGGCATCGTCGCAAGTGTAAAGGAGACCTGCAGTGGCCTAAAGGAATTATAAAATGTTGCAAAAGGCTTCTGAAATTGTGTGATCTTAAATGGTTCTATTTTAAAAAATGATTTCCCATTTATACTTTTGTGACAGCTTTGTTAATTTATTAAAGAGATCTCTCTGAATTGCAGGAAGGTGTTTATGAGCACTATGCTTCACAGAAGCTATTCACGGAGGCTTGCAAGGAGGTGCAGTTTAATTTGGCAGGCACTGGAGCGAAGTTTGCTGTTCACGTACAAGTAGTGTGGAAGGCCATGAGAGTTCAAAAATGTATCAAGCGGTGATCTTGTCTGATAAAGAATTGGTAAAATAGCAAAGATTTCCTGCCTCTGCCCAGCTCCTCCATGCAGTCATCTGCTGTGAAATTCCTCAATAGCCTAAATGAATGTGACCCGTTTCTGGATGAACAGTTCAGCATCCTTCAGCCCACCATTAATGAAGTCCAAGTTGACTGGAGACTGAATCATCTTTTCTGTGCTGTAGCTATGCTTTCTCCAACTGAAATGAACTACTTTCCACTTATAGGTTTAGCGCTTTATCCAGAAAATAGTTCTTTGTGTGGAAGCAGATTTAATCTCTATAAATTAAGCATTAGAAGAGGAATTTTCATCAGTTGGATGGGTTGCTTTCTTTTTTTTGTTTCATTGATTGGTAATTTTTTGAGGGTTATTTTTTTTTTTTTATTTAGCTAAGAGCCATGATTTTCTGCATTCGGGAAATGTAATTGCTACCAAATTTAATTTTTTTAAAATAAAATATTCATTGAGACAGTATAGGATATGAATGTGTACAGTTAGAACCCTATAATTGTTTGCATAGCTTAGAATCCTCCACAGCATACTTCATCACTTCTGTTTAATTTAATGGCATAAATAACCACGATGGGCTTGCACGATATTCATGCTGTGTACGAGGAGGCATAGCGTGTAGTTTGTAAGTGTATCATCATCCCCTGCCAGTGATATTTCTCCTGGTTTCCAAATCTCTATACTCCTTAAGAAAAAAGGTGTGGGTATCTGGTTTCTGGCAACCCTTAAGTTAAATATGCTGCTTTGGCACTGACTGATTATTTAGCTGTCAGAAATGGTTGGAGAATGGGCTGTCAGGCTCCAGAGTCAGTGTAACATCTGCTTGTCTGGCCTGGGCAGCTTCTCAGCGTACACGTGATGGAGGAACTTTGGAACCAAAACTATGTAAATAAATAAATTTGGAGGGTGGCGTCATTTGTGTGACTGCTCCTGTGGACAGTAATATTGCTTGGCTCTATCCCATTGGAGACTTTCTAACCCCTAAGTAGAGCAGTCATAGTTTACAACTCAATAGCACCCTGAATGTATTACTGCTGATTTTGTTGTCATGCAAAACCTTTAAGCACTGTACCTTTTCCCGCAGCTGTATGTCTGCCTGGATATCTTTTTTGTAACTGAGTTTAATACGTAGGTATCATTGCTTGATAGGATTAAAAATGTTGTAATCCAGTGTTTTCAGAAAAATGAACTCCTCTCCGCTGTTAGGGCACTTGCTGCCTTGCCTGCTGTTTCAGACCTGCTTGCGCCATGTGCTTACAATGGTCGGGACCTTGTCTTGAGTTGGTCAGATCCAGAATTGGTCCCCTCTGTGTCCCTGTGGCCATAGTATCTGTTTGTGTGTGTAAAGTTAAGGGGATAAAGCTGTGAATATATAAAATGTGCGTGAATGTGGGACCAGGTCGTGATACCTGGGGTTTGGTGAGGGCAGAGTGTGTTTTGCTTTTCAGTAATGTTCCATGCTCATTTTTATCTGACAATATCGGCTCATTGTTTAGAGTAGGCTTTGGAAGAGCTGAGCTAGGAATCCCCAGGAAAATGGCTCATCTCTCCATCTTTGCATTGCTAATACACCCATTATCAATGCCATCTTGGCAACAAATGTAGACATTTAGGAACTGTACTACATGTCCATAATCTCACAACTTTGAAACTTATGCAAAACCCTCAGAAATCACCTCTGTGTTCCTTCAACACTGGGAAGGATCAAAGACTCACCTCTGCACAAAGACTCTCAGTAGCTCTGAATCAAATGGCTTGTCACTGTAGAACTGCAGCCACGATGGAGAGTCAAATGGCGACAGTGACTCGTTAATGAGGGAGCATTAACATGGAGCTGTTAAATTCTCTCTAGGATAAGACCTCCTTTCTGCATTTTAAGTAAAAGTAATGTGCTCATCAGTGAAGAGAGAGGAATGACACATCTGTTTCACGGTACTGAAGGCAAGGGTAGCTGGTACGTTTGCCATGCCACAGTTAGCCTTGACACATACAGCACAGCAGACAAGTCAGATTTTCAGGTTAATAACGTGCATGGAGCAGGGCAGAAGACTTTGCAGTGTTAGTTCCTTGGTTAAGAGTAAATAGCTTGATACAGCGTCCCACTGGGAGAATGCAGAAAATGATCCTTTTTTAGGTGAGGTGGAAAAAACTTTGTTCATTTATCCTAAAAAGATATTTAAAGATTGTGATGCACATCTATCTGTCTAACATGGCTTATTTCAGAACATATTAGTCCAGTTTTATTAATACTCAATGTACTTGCAGGTGGAGAGGATGTAAGAAGCTAGGTCTGGCCTTGCTAGTGAGAGGAAGATGCTCTAACCACTTGTACATATTACATCCCGTATGTAAGACGAGTTCCTGGCTAAGCACTGGCAATGAGCAAGGAGACTGGATATCTGAAAACAATTCTTATGCCCAAAACCCAACAGGAGGAAGGTTCAGAGCACAGGCCGTCCTGTTTCCTCTCATTCTCCCCCTAAGATGAGCAAAGGTTGCTAAAACAGTGCTGATAATGAGGTTTGACCCTCCCATCACCCTCAACCTCTGCCTACAAACCATCTGCACTGAAAATCCCTGCACTCCACCCAAGGGGTTTGAACTTGTAAACTGCTAACCTTCCAAATGTGATGTAGTTTCTGGCATTATTTGCTTCCTAGTCGTTAGAATTCTCTGATGTTTTAACGTACAGTGGCGCTCAGACCAAAATACAGCCATCTGCCAGCACGAAGCCATCTTCCCTTCCTCCTAGATTCCTGTTCCCCCTTCCTCCCCTGGCTGCCCACGGAGAGAAGCAGTGGTCCCCGGTGCATTTATGGATGGGCTCTGCTTTGCCAAAAACAGGCACTACATAAATAACATGTGGGCTACAAGGGAGAAGAGCAGCTAGTGGTCTTGGGCTAGCGGGGAGCAGCCAAGGATTTAGGGACTGTCTCTAACATCAGCATTAGTATGTCATCAGCATTAGCATGTATTTGGATGGATCGATCCAGAGCACAGTCCTCCAGTCGGTTGCTACTTCAGTCCTTGTTCTGGTATTCCTACCAGGATTATGTATTTACTTTGTTAAGTTACCCCAGGTCTTTGGGACCATGCGTTCAAAGTCTGTCTGAAATGGCCTTTGCCTTTTGAGGTACTCAAGCTTGTTTCTGCCTGTGTAGGTTGAAACTATTGCTTTTATTTGCTATCTGTGGACATTTATGAGTTCCTCGTGTTTGTCATAAGTATAGGGTTTTGCCCCTCTGTCCTTGGGCCAGAATTTGCCTCCTGCTATAAATTTGCAGAGTACTATGTATCATTTCCCTCCTGGCTGCCACCCTATACCTCATAAGTGATTGTACTCCAGTGGGGAAGTGATTTGTATGTATATTTTCATAAAACACTTTGGGATCCTTGGGGAAGAAAGTTGTTATACAAATGTATTTCCCAGGGGAAAGTAGTGGAAATCTCATTACTTGGAACATACAGCATATTTAAAAGTAGGTTTGACAAAATGCTAGAAAATAAAGGAAACAATCCTGAACTGGCATTGGGATGGGCTAAATGATCTAGCAGATATTTTCCATCTCTGAAGTTTGTCTCATGATTTTATTTAGTGCATTGGAAAAAGGGCACGAGGAATACTAAAGCTATGCACATATAAAATATCCTTCAGCAACACTGTGGCTTATTTTAATATAACCTTTAGCAAAACACTGTGGTTTGCTTACCTGCTGATTTATTTTAGGTAGTTCAAAATATTTCTATTAGTGATCTCTTTGAATTACTTTAGGTGGTGCAATGGATTTGTAGCAAAACACAGCATGTAACTTGAGTGTACTCTCTGAAGCCAGGTATTTGGTGCCAAGCAAAATTTGTATGTGTAGCTTCTGTTTTAAGCAATTATATGGTGTGTAATACACAGTAGAGAAATTAAGTAGAAGTACATTTTGCCCTAAGGGATTACTGTAGCTGTTGGATTTATTTTAAACAAGTTTCGCCCCTCATACAGTAAGATTCCTGTAATAAATCACTTATGTAATAATCTGCAGTATATTAACTAAAATTAAAAAAAAAAAAGTCAACTGAAAATGAATGGTAAAAGTAAAGGTGTACGATAGCAAGGAAGCATCCTTACCTGTTTGGAGGAAAGTGGTTCAACAGTAGTTGAGGAGTCTAACAAATAAAGCCATTCTGTAGCTGGACTCAACATGACTTCACTGCAGTAAACTGCTTATGTAATAAACTGCATGAATGTCACTGGAGAGTAACCAAAACCGTCCATCTGAACTGTTTCTCAGCTTACTTAAATTAATGGTGATCTTCTCTCTGAAGGGAAAAATTGTAAAAATACATCAAGAATGTCCATGCAGAGATGTTATGAAATAAAACTAGTGTGGTCATTAAAGATAAGCCATTTTTGAGCATGGAGAAAGGACAGCCTTCTGATACTTCAGCTTTCAGAAGTTAGTTATCAGTCTTCAGCCAAGTTATTCTAGCTCTTATTTACTCGTGAAATAAGAAGTGTACAGTGAGTAAGAGTCTTACCTAATTGCCGTATAAATTGGCCAAATGGTTTTCAAGACCATTTATTTTTAAGAAGTCTTGACTGCCATAGCTAAGATATAGTTTTGTATTCCTTTACATGATATAATAAAATGACAGCTACGACCAATCAAGCTGCTTCGCTGTGCAGTATGTCAGCTTCTTTCAACAGACCTGATTTCCAGAATAACCTTTTCCCCCAGACATTTGTTTTCCTTTGATTCCGGCGATGAGACCCAAATGGATTCCATTCAGAACGCTTGTGACTTCCAGCTTTCTGAAGCCATAAAAAAGGGAGGAGGAGTGGCAAATCTCAGAAACAACTAAATGGAAATGCAAATTCCAATTTGTCATTTGCAAACTCTTTTAAGAACTGGGAGCAAATTTTTGAAGAAGAATTAAATAGTTATGAGAGCACGGTAATTTTCAGTAGTGCCTTTTGTATATCAAATTTGTTACTTGTTCATGAACTTTCACTTTTTCTGCTTTGTATCCCTTGCCCTGTGTGGCCATTTATTTATCATGTGAGATTTACTTAAGACTGTTACCTTCCTCTTTCACCCTTATTTCCCTACTTTAAAAAAATTTCCCTACTTTAAAAAAAAAAACCAATAATATTTGTTAATATTTGCACACTAGCATTTGTAAAATGCTTCCAGATCTGGACTGGCAAAGTCCCACTGGTGTGGGATCAGCTACCCAGTTGTTACAGTTTTTGTAATAGTTGTTGCTTCCTGTATGAAATAAAAATTGGCATATAACATGGGATCAGCCTCAAAATTATAGTCTCTGGTTTGTTCCCGTGCTCACTGAGCACCTGGGAGTTCAGTCCTTTCCATAACTAGTTGTTTTCCTGTGGGGAGTCGCTCCACACCACCTCTTTCTCCTTCGGCAATCTCAGGTAGCCTTCCTTTCATTCACTTCTTTAATGCTGAAAAAAAAAAAGTGATAAAAAAAAAAGAGAAAAAGTGATCTCCACAGTTCTTAATAGATGTATTTCAATAGATTTGAAGAAGTCTTTTCCATGGTATGTTTTAGGGATATGTTTTTTTCTCAGAGCTTATTGCATTTAGGTCTGCCACAGAGGCAAGATATTTATTTATTAATTTTTGTGGTCTAAACATAGACAGATTGCTTATTTCTTTATATGTTTACTGGGGCTCAAATTGCTGCTTTTAGGGTTTTGGAGAAGTGCTAGTGATAAGTTACATAATTTTAGTTGTAGTCTCCAATTGTTCTCAGAGTTTTGGGTTGAGTCGTTCTTTTTTCTAATAGACGGTTTGGATGTGGTCATTATTTCCTTTAGCCACTTCTCTTTCTCTGGTGCTCTTAGCCAAAAAACTCATACATATGCTATGATGTACAAGTGGCACTTAATAAGTACAGAAGAGGCTCCGATGTAGAGCTCAGAGATTTTTAAGCACTTTGGTAACAAGGTAGATTTGCGGAGCAATATTATATTTAGTGGTCATAAAACAAAATACTTGCATCATTTGGAATTAAATGTATTATATATATAACAAATTCTGCATGTAAAATTGTTCTGATGTAGAATTTCATCTTTGTGTTTTCCAGTTTCTATGAAGTACAGTATATCTGATATCATCTGCTCTTATTTTTGCTCTGTTACAGCAGATTCTGACAACTTGGCAGTAAAACAATATCTTAAAGTAGTGCCATCTCTTTCAAAAGGTGTTTTTCAAAGATCATAAAAATTTAAATAAAAACAAATGTGAGAGATACTAAGACTTCTTTCTTCACTCATATAACTTTTTTTTCCTCTAATCTGTTTCATAATTTATGTTTTCCTACACCAAAGACTTTTTTTCTAAGGGTGTGATCCGTATCTCAGACCATGCTGCATCGCAAGCCAAGCAGCGTATTCCCTAAGCCTCATTTAGTGTTTACTCATGTTTTGCATGCGGAATGTGAAGACCATTTTCACATTTAAAAAAACCTCCAAAACACCTAAGAACTGTTACGCCGTTCAATTAAATAATGGCAAGGAAAACGAAAAGTCGAGAGTGTCCGTGCAGGCTTACATGCTGTGTGATGAACACGCGTGCTAAATCCAGTGCTGCAACGGGATCACACACATCGGACCAGTCATCCATGGCAGTGACATTTAATAAGGAAAGAGTGATTGTCATGAATAAACTCAGTGTGGACGTCAAATAAGTGTCTCCATCCCTCACACCCATTACCTCTATCATGGCTGTTTCACTTTTATTAACTTTGCTTTTCAAGATTACATTAGGGGGTTCCTGTTGAAGTACTGGAGGCTATTATACTGTTAAATACTTCACAGAAAATGCTGTCTCTCTCTTTTAAACTGGTGCTGCCTGCTATAAGTAGGCATAGAAATAAAACAAGTCCTTAAGAAATGACACACCTGGAAACTCCACTTAGCAAAGCCTTTGTTGGTATTATTACTTTAGTTTGATAATTAATACTTAAGTGTTCTTAAACCTGTAGGGAAGTCTGTAGTCCTGGAAATTAGACTGGTTTACACTGCTTGATTTTATTCACAGTCAGTGAAGTTAGTGGTCATGCAAGGCAACGGTCTAACACGTCTGAGCATTAATGGTCTCGCTTTTTCACCCAAATCAGATTTTAAGCAGGCTTAAGTGCCGGCTTCTGCCTTGGTGTTTAGACAACCCATGCCCTGAGCAGAAGAGGGACTCTCCTGGCTGTGGGAAGTCCATAACCTCTGTGCTCAAATAGCATGGGTGTTTATGGTGATGAGTTTTGCAGTCCATGAAGAATTACTTGGAGACCACCCGTGTTGTAGACTTTCAGGTAGAAATGGGTTTAGTGAGTACTGAGTTGACCAATAATTGCTGTTTTCCTTCATATCAGTGACTCTGCTGAGGCAGTTCAGTCCCTTTGGTTTAACTCTTCTGGTGCCTTTTCCAATAAAGGGAACAACTGATAAAGAAACATCTTTGTGAGCCAAAGACCTTAGAGGTGTGTGGGCACTAATTTCAAGAAGAGAAAGTGCGTGCCCACATTTTCAAACACTGCTTTGGAATGGATCACCTTTATGCCAGAGTTAATTTCTGGCTGAATTGTCATCAGAAGCAGTTTTTGAAGAAGTTTCCATTTCCAGCCATTCCAGCTCTGCTCATGCAGTGTGGAAAACAGAATGCAAAACCTCCTTGTTCTGAAAGAAAATTCACAGTCCCCACAACTACAGAGAGCCACTATGAATGACCATGTTCTTATTTTGTCTGTGAGAAGACCCTTTCAATACCCTAACATCAATGTTCAACTTGTTAGCGTTGAATAATGAGCTGTGTTATGGAACAGGCAACAAAATGATTGGTAGGTCCTACTTTATTTGAGTCAGGAAGTGTAGGTATGGAATGTCATTGCCTTCCCCATGGCAGCTACTTCTGCTTCCTTCCCCCACTCACCCTCTGCTCTGTAAAACACAATCCCACATGAGAAATTCAAATCTTCTATGAGCATGGCAAGGACATTATGGAGACCAGGCAGCATATTTGCATATTTTCATAACCATAAACATGTATTTTTTTTCCATTTGGGCCGTGATGTTCTCCATTCATATTCTAAGTGGCAAAAGCTTTTAGCTGTGATTGGGCCCAGTCCTCAGTGGACAAGAATTGAGTGTATCACATGGCATTTATTAATCTAAAAGTTGTCTTTCAAAACATATCTAAAAACATATGGGAGTTATGTGAAGCAAAGCAATTGCAAGTTCATTTGTTATTTCAACAAGCTCATTTCTTATGATTTCAGTTTTATAATAGATGTGGAACTGTTTGCAGGTTGTTTGTCGTCATATATTTTTCATTTGGTTCCTTGGGTTAAAGGAATGGAAGACTGAAACATACCATCCCGGTGGAGGAATGGATGGTCTTACACAGTCTGTAGGGTTTTTTTTCCTTCCCTTCTCCTTCTTTTGTCAGCTGGCACGTGATATGCTTTTCAGGCAGTAATTTAGAGGCTGTCAGTTCTACAGCGGTCATTTGGGATGAAGCGATCATCTGACGTGCCGCTCTTAGCATTTGGGGTTCCTGGCTGCAAAGGTGTAGGTCTCTGTCTGGGAAAGCATTTGCAGGGTTAGTGAATCACTGGGCTGTGTTCAAGCATGAGAGATTTTTAGCAGCTTCCTCAGTAATCCTTTACTAGCGATTGCCCTATGATGGCCTGTTATGTTAGTTACTCCTACAATGGATTTATGAAGTATTATTTGTACACAAGAAGATATTCATTCTACAACACTTCAATATACGCATTTCTCCAAAGCATAGTGTCTGTTATATCAGTGCTCCCTAAGGAGGGAAAATACATCACACATTTGTTGCTTGTTATTTTTAGTTTTATTTTGTTGTGTACTTTTAGTTTATATGTGCTATTGCCAGCCTTTTCCACGTTGAATAGTATGAGTAATTTTGTAAGCTGAGGACTAAGCAATGGTTAATATAGGTTGCTTTTCTACATACAACAAAATGTTTCTACCTGATGAGATCCACTTCCTACTTCTGAGAGTGTCAGGAGGGAAAAAAATAAATAAATATAAATTTTAAACAATTAGAGATATGATTGAATTAGTAGCTGTGTAAAGGATGATGACACTATTGCCTGCCTTTGATCTATTGGCATCAGGTCCCAAAAGATTTGCAAAGGAGGAAATACTTGACCTTCATATGATGCATGTAGCTAGTGAAGATCTGGCTGTGGCAAAGCTATATTTTCATGTAAATTTTATCTGACTTTAAAAGAAACTGTACAAAGATATGCAGTACCTACATTTTAACCTTAAAATCCTTTTTTCATTGGTGCCATTAACTTTAATTTAAAATAATGCAGGTCAGTATGATGGATTGAGTGGCTTCTTAATTATATTCTTTGCACCAGGAAAGAACTCAGGAGGTCAGGCTTATTAAATGGAAAGAGAATGAGAGAAACTCACCTGGGGCTGGTTCTGAAATGGGAGTTGGATGGGTTACATATTGGTAGAAAATGTCTGCAGGTGGAGAGATGAAAGCTTTCTTCATTTGGCACTCCACTGCCTTTCCACCAGAGCTGGTGGGGACGTTTGGGCAGACCAAGGGAAGAATGTGGGGTACGGGCACGAACACATCTGTGGCCCATGAGACTCTGTGTGTGTTGGGGATGGTAATGCTTGCTGCTCCAGCTTCTGTAATAGTTGCAGAATAACCACACAGCAGCCCTATGGGTTGAAGTGGAAGCACACGTGCTTTTTTTCCCTGAAGAAATTCTAGTTAGTTGGATTTTGTGTAGGAGGGATGTAATTATCACCTCATCTGTGAATCAGGTCAGGATTATTTTTTTCTTTTTCAGTTGTGTCTCTCAGAAAAATGAGAATAGGATAAAATGGTAAATTAACAGTTTATAGCCTGGTTTGTAGTGGTTGGATTTTTGGTAAATGTTTTGGGTTTGGGGGTTTTCTATGCACAGGAGGGTGTTACATATATCATTCTTGTCTGAGATGGTTTGCTGTAGGCAGTAAACTTGAGCTGACAAAATTCAGTGGCTTTTGTTAGGAATACGTGGTCAAAAATATTTATTGCGTGCTCTATTCTTTTTAAAAAGAAGACCAAATATGAAAAAGCAAAAAAATAGCTTGATATATCATATTCTTGCTAGCCCATATGACACACTGTTGGTTGGCTTTGCTGGGAGACAGCCCATGTTTCATTACCCTGTAGTCTTCAGAGCCATGTTTGAGGCAGTTCAGATGTTTCACTGCCTTTTTATTTATTTTTAAAGGGTGTCAAAAATCCCTTATTTTTCACATATTTCTTTTCCTTTTTAAAAGAGTGTCAGAAATACTGTATTTCCCATACACGCTCTAAACCTGTGGCCCAGGGTGGCCTGCCATATCTCTGCGCCTTATCTGTCAGCTGTGCCGGAGCTGACATGATGTACTTCAGTAATGCGCAAGATTTAAGACAGGAACAACCATCCATTAAAAGGGGAACCAAGCTACCGGGGTTAGCATTTTAAGTCAGGCTTTGAATCAGACCAAAAGCAAACCGAAGCTTGAAAATAGCTGAAGGAAACTATGGCAGATAAACGCCCAAATAGCAGGTGTCGTGAAGCAGCAAACAAGCTTACAACCCAGTTCTTGAAAAGTTGTCCAGGGAGTCCTGTTTCACTGCTTCATGGATGAACGTATAAAACGTGGAGAACAGCAGCTGTGCAAAGAAAAATAACAACCTGATAATCAGGCTCCTGTTGGCATTAAATAGTCGTGAGAGTCCAGTGGTTGGGTATCATAACTACAGCGTAACGTAAAATTTTCCCCCGTGGCAATGTAAAATTCCTCCCGCCTGTAGGAAGGGCATAGGTGAGAGCTCTCCTGATCTTCTGATGATATCCAGTACCATTATGACCTTTTTTTAATCCTAATCCAGACACAGCACTATACTCCTGTATTACCTAGGCATCTGTTCCTATGTGGCTAAATTAGTTCTTAAGAGTTTGGTCGCCATTTATATATAATATTTATATATATAGCTGAGCCTTTATGGCAACACAACATGCAGTTAAAGGACTGACATTCTTACACAGCCATTATCAAACAGTATATCATCTCTTCTGTCCTGGTAGAGTGCAGGCTTCCTAGTGATGCTCACAACAAAAGTGCTCTGAAAGGATGCATCTTAAAATCGCCTCATCGCTGATACTTTCATTTTTGTTTTCCTATGCTGCAGTATAGCATTCATAAAACATACAATGCAAGTAATCTGAATATTTGTGGAAATTAATGTCTGTAACTACCTTTGAGCAGGGATGGGCCTATTGTCTTATCTTTTTACCCTGAAATTTATTCTTCAGTGCAAAATATGCATTACAACAACATAAAAATGTCACAGAAGAATGGAAGACTGAGAATGCTTTTGGACTGAAGTCTCTTAACTTGATCAGTTCCAGGACTCTGGCAAAAAGTATGAGCTGGTCAGATGAGTGAGTAATCATAGCAGGAGAAAAATCATGGCTTTGGACTTTATAGAATTGGAAGGGTCCTGAGATACCTTGCTAGAGTTACGTCATGTGAGTATCTTCTCTATTCCACTTCACTTGCCCCACTCTGTCCGGCTCTTGAGTTACAAAGCAATGAAACCACATAAGAGAGTTTTGGAATCACTTCTTTCAAATGATACAAAACTAATCTTTAAATCTACCAGGATTATTTTTTGTATTTTAGCTGCTAAATTCACATCACAGTGGAACTGAGGAAGAAAAAGCAGGATGGTTATCAGAATTGTGTGATAGTAACTTCCATTACTTCACAACCTGCTGTGAGCAGAAGTGCTTAGATGTAAAAGCAAACAAATCCCTGCCAAGAGGGAAGGCGTTCCAAATACACGAGGTGTGGTTAGTATCAAGAAAAACTATCAGTTTGGAGAGGAGGAAATCTGTGTGTAGGCTGTGTTGTAATGAATGGCTATTTTTCTGCAAGACACTTCATACAAAATGAAAATATTTTCTTTATAGAAGTTAATGCAAAAAAGAACCCTGATTCTTTTCCTCTCCAGTTGAAGATCAGTATTTTTATCAAGTCAGCATGTTCTGGAACACACAAGGACCCGATAGTCAAAGGTACCAACCACCTATTGCCTTTAAAATTTTAAAAATAATTATAAGTAGTCAGGACTATTGAAACCAGTGTCCTTGTTCATTCAGTAAGCAATATGAAATATTTCTTTCTGTTTCAAGAGAGGTCATGTGCTATATACATACATATAGGTCTTGTATAGATGTACCCATAAACCCTGATTGGAAATGTTGAAAAACCTGGAACCAAGG
Organism: Aramus guarauna; assembly: GCA_013400195.1. NCBI lineage: Eukaryota > Metazoa > Chordata > Aves > Gruiformes > Aramidae > Aramus > Aramus guarauna. Next base: position 300,475 of record VXBL01010520.1, on the reverse strand, counting down.
AGGGAAGATTTTCTTCCACTGACAGCTGGGTTAACTCAATTGCAGGTTTTAGGACTTTTGTGTCAGGGCTGGAGCCTTCCTCCTCCTTAACTAAAAACTGTGCTTAAAACTGGAGAAGAGCCGACCCAAGAATATTAGAAGAGAAAAAATGAATGATAAAAGAGAAGGGAAAACCTCAGCCCTGTAAGTAAATGCCATTTACTCTGCACAGAAGACACTATTAATTTTGAGAAGTTGGAGGAGTGAAATTTTTAACCTTTTAATAACAGAAAACAAGAGTGTGGGCCTTCACATCATCCATTTAATTCAGGAGATCTTGGAAATTGTATCCTAAAATATACTATTTAACACTGAAAGGAAAAGATAAAAATTGGTGCAAAAAAGGTAATATAGAATTCTGCTTAAAAATGTATTGTGTTATACTTCTATATAAATGTTATACTGGAAAATCTTTGAGAGAGGTAACCTGCCCTTTAAACTTTTAGGCATTTATGGCCTTAATTATGCTTTTCACCAAGATTTTGCATATTTAATATTTCCTTTTAGAGCTTTCAAGAGTCTCAATTATTAATTCCACTGAGGATTTATAGGTCCTCTGAATATCCCTTAAGTATAAAGATTGTAGACTCATCAAATACTGTTTTCTTCCTTTAAATTTTTACGATTTCTATATCAAATAGGCAACTGCAGTTTCAGAGTTGAAAGTGGAATATTTATCGCTTGGGGTTCTCTCTGCCTTTCCAAACAGAAGCAATTCTTCCATGATCTTCACTGAAATCCGTATCTTCAGGTGTGGTTACAGAATACAGAGAAATTATCCTCTAATTCACAAGAACAGGTAGTTATTTTTCATATTGCATGGCCGAAACAATAGCATCTCACCTAAAGATGCTATTTATAAAGTGAACTGCCTGAAATGGAGAACAGTGTTAACCAGAAGCCTATGAATAAGTCATGGAGCCTAATTTTCCGTTATTACAGCCATTGTTTAAAAATGCATGTCTACCCAGGACTTTGTAATGATTTTGTATTACTTAAAAAAACTTTTACAGTTCTTTTTTCCCCTCATTTATTTCATTACTTCTTCATTAACTTTGCTCTTCTCCAGTGTTTGTAGGGCTTCTGAAAACCAGTAGGACAAAGAAAAAAAAAATATTTTTTTTTTTTTTAAATTGCCTCTGAGACTGTCAATGCTTTAGATATTTTTATGCTTCTTTCTTCAAATGCTTTCACCATGTTATGCTTTGGCATCCGTAGCAAAACCCATTAGCTGTGACAGGTTAAGATGCCTCTGCAGACTTCACCACAAAGGAACTGAGTCGGTGCCAACCATTATTCCTTACAACATGCTGCACCATCTCTCAGAAGAAGGCCAAATCTATAACTCTGCTCTTAACTTTTTGCTCCCGTGGGGGTAGCTACTCTGAAGAACGTTCTCAGTTGCTAGAGTTCTCAGAGTATTTTTTAGTCCTGGCTATACCGTGGTTTCGTTCATTAAACCATAGGCAACAAGGGCGTTCTCCAGCCACTCAGCAGATGTTTTGTCTGCAGCACATGTGTAATTGTTATGGGTTTAGAGAGTGTTTCTGGATGAAAGACACAATATGCTAATTAAATTTCACTGATTGTGGAAATTCCACAAACAATATGAGCCAACCTGTACTTTCTGCATCTCTTTGTGCTACTGACCAAGCAGCTAACCAGTCCTCTCCAGCACTTCTACGTGGGCCACAAACTTATTTGACCTCTTGCCAGATGTTGCCATGTAACACATGGCGGGAGTCATATTCCAGATCAGAAGATCCTGCATGAGGATTATGCCTGAACCATGTCCATTAGTGTCACTGAAAATTAACCTCACAGATCCTCATGATGGACATGTCATAAAAAAGGTGTGGATTATACATCAAGGTAATAAATCCCCAGAATCCCCTCCCATTTAGAGATGGAGCACAAGTTCTTGTGTTAGAGGCTGTGTTTGACAGGACATTTTGATGTGCACAGAGAGTGGCAGTGATGAATTAAAGGCATGATTGGGGCTGGAAATAAACAGGAATTTCATAATTCCCACACTGATGGCTTTGTTCAGATGAAGTTGTGATTGAAAACACCAGTAAGCAGACTATATGCAACATTGCTAAGGTTAGAAAAACAAGTATATTGGAAACACAGGACATACCATTGGTACTTCTGATACAAATAGCCCAGATTACCTTAGTTCTGTCCCCCTCCTGTGATACCAGCTTGCTACTTTGTGATTTTTTGCCTGTCATGAAGTTTTGCTGTGCTCTGTTATTTTGGTTGCACGTGAAAGATGGAGCTAATCTTCCAATATAAGGCCAATATTTCCTTATGAATTTGAGGGTGCGTAATCTGGTTTCTGTTGAAGAACCAGCTGCAAACAAAGGCAACAGCACGGCTGGTAAGATAATGCCTAGCCTTTTGGTAGGGTTTCTTCCCCATAAATCTCAAATAACTTGAAAAAGGTGCGTGAATATTATTATCCTCGCTTTAAAGAGGGGTCAGATGAGCCATAGGAAAACTAAGTGATTGCAGGTGAAACAGAGACAGGGCTGGAAATAGAATAGGTTCAGCCCTCCTGAACCTGAGTTTGGTTCCCTTACCCATCATTTTTCACAGGCTTCTTGTTTTGAAAAGGGTTTTTAAAAATCTCCTTACAGTGAATATTCGTTTTGAGAGTAACTGACTGCAGAGACTTGGTTCACACTTTGTGGTTCCTTCTTGTAGCGCTGGCCATCTGTTTGCAGAGGCCTTTACACGTTGCTGTTGCTCCTCTGCAGAGAGCCAAGCGCTTTTGGTTGGAAATTCAGCGCAGCTACATCCTGCTCTGGTTGACTGTGCCCATGGAAACGCCAGCTGCTGCTGAAAAGATGTGATCTCAATCAAGTCTAGAAAGCATGAAACGTGCCACTTTTTTCTAGTGTGCTCCGTTCCCTGAATAACAAGGAAAGCTAATTAACATGAGATGGCAAATGAATTGCAGTATCTGCCAGTTCAGCGATGCCGAGTCCTCTTTAGCATTCTCTTTGCTTCCATCCACCACAATAAATTCAGATTAGGTATTGAAACATCCAGTTGAAAAATATCCTTACTTTTAGTGTTGCATAACTTATATTACGACACATCGTGTAAGATTCTGATACAGGGCACCCCACAAACTGCTGCAGAAATATAAAGAGAACAGGAATTAGGTTGTGATATACCTTGTCAAATCTGAAACTTTGAGAAATGTGTAATAGATGGGATTTCCTCTTTTGGGAAGGTAATTTTTAATTATCCGTCCTACTAATGTAATTAACTGCCTTCACAACTCTAATTCTAACATCCTCACATTGCTAAAAATCCAGTTAATTTTAATTCCATTTTTTCAAGTCCAACAGTGCTCTGTTACCTACCATAAAGGGATTATTTAGCAGCTTTAAAATTATATTGCTGGTATTAAGTTCCAGGATGTAGGTCCTGGATTTTTAAGATGGACAAGCCAAGCTGAAATTCATTAACATTTTAAGAATTACTAAGTTTAAACCAAATTTTAAAATACTTTTTAAAAAAAAGAAGACCTTTTATTTTGTAGATACAGTTCTTGCCCAAGCTTGATAAATATCTGTAAAGAAAGGAGAAGCTGTGCTAAAAGGAGGAGGAATGAAGAATTGTTTCCACAGATATTTGTAAAGCTGAGACTCTCAGGAGACTGATACTTTGACTCTCCAAATGAGTATCGTGAACAATCGTTACACAGAAATGAAATCTATTGTCTCTTTCTGAAACTGTATTCAGCCCAAGAGGTATTCTTGCAGGTCTTCAACCACTGCTTATACACCGCAACATTATTTCAACAAGACTTTTATTCTTAGAAGTTACCGTGTAAAATTGTGGCTCAGTCAGTGTGGGCTCCCAGTGATCCCTTCTCATTTTCATGCTAAAATGAAATTATTGCTCATCTTTACTTCAGTGGATATAGCAGAGCCAGCCCCTCTAAGAAACTGATGTGGATTATCTTCTTCCCCATACAAAGATGAGCAGAGTAGCCAATGTCCATGACAGTTGTTCCCATTCGTATCCATTGAGGACAGAGAGATTGAGCACTTCTACAAGNAAGAAAGAAAGCTTCGACGTTCAGTTGAATTTCTAGGCTAGCAAAGATAAAACCGCTTCCATTAAAAATGTTTACATTGAAGAAAAATGGTACAGGAATCACTGTGGGGGGAAAAAAAAAGCAATGCAGGAAGGGATTTCTTTATCTTAGGGTCTGACAGAAAAGCTGCACTTCAAAAGTGGTTCAGGGGGACTTGATTGCCTGGGATCTGTGAAATCCTATTGCTTGAGCATTGCTTCTGAGGGCTGGTTTCCTCTCAGATGTTCTTCAGTGCCTCAGCCCAAGCAAACCATGATGTTTCTCTGCTTCTTTTTCCCCTGGGGCTCCTGAATCCAGGCTCAGGTTGGTGGCTCAGTTTGCAGTGGAGCCGCACAAGCAGCTGGGTCAGCGCAACTGAGGCAGGAGGGTGCCACAGAGGAGATGCAAGCGAGCTGGAGACTAACTCCAGCCAACAAAGAAAAGGTACCATGAGGTCGCTCAGGAGGTTTGACACTGTGTGGCCCAGCTGAATCGGAGATACAGGTTAGGGCCTTGTTGGAGAAGGACGCAGAGCGGGAAGGGCTTTGTGATGGACCACAGGCTGTCGTCTAGGGGGCAGGCAGGGCAGCTTGCTTGACTAGTTGAGATTGAACTTGTACATCAGTATGGACATATCCTGTGACTTTAGGTGCTCTCACTCTGACCCAGTCTAGGAAAACATGGACTCCAGCAAGTCAGCTTAATTATCCATATCTGTGCGTACAGATATAAAATAGGATGCATGATAGGTTTCTTCTTATAGCTATGAATTTTCAGGGGATCAATTCATTATTTTTCATAAAATGTGAGGATACTTTTGGATTAGAAACTTTTTTTCATCCTAGTATTTTTCATTTAAAGTCAATGTTTAAAATGTGTTAAATAATTAAAAAAAAAAAAAAAAAAGGCTATGCTTAAGCATATTCTGCTGACAGTGCACTGAGTCAGTAGATATTTCACAGCCGGTACTATGGTTTGAATGCAGATGATTCACGTAGACTTCAGTCATACTTAGTCCGTGAGTCCTTAAAGATATTGAGTCCGTTTTGGCTCAGTGATGGTATCTAAAAGTTTACAAGGTGCGAAGTGTTTCTCACAATGTATGAACGGAGAATTGAAGATAAAAGCGGCTGCTTTGAGCCCGGCTGCCTATCAGAAGCAACACTCTGCAAATGAATACAGCAGCGGGAGTGTTGCGAGCGCAGGCACCTTCAGAGCAAACAGAGCGGGGGAGCATCGCTAGCTTATCGTGTGACATGCGGTTGAATCTACAGCCTGATAGCTAATGGCCAAAATGTCGTGTTTTGAAGAGCACTTGGCTGCAGCAGTTAGTTACTTTGGGCTGGTTGATAGTGGAGTATCCACTCTGATTCTGCTTACTATGTCTCACACTTTATTTGTTCAGGTTTTTTCCTTTGGTTTGTAATCAGGACTGAAGCAAGGAGTCTGCCCTCCTCTGTGGCTGAAAGGAACCCTCATTTTCTTTCAAAGCAATTGCACTGAGCAGAGGCTTCCTCCACTTGGGAACCACTTTTCTGCTCCCTGTTGTTCACTCTAGTGCAGCAGAGGCAAATACTTATCTTTGTTTTCAACCTAGTCTGGGTTTTCAGAAAAAAAAAAAAAAAAATCAGCAAGGAAACAAAGTTGGCCACTTTCATACAGTGCCATCTGTATTTAAATACTTTTTTTAAAGTGTTAAAGCTGGGAGCTAGGTGTGACAGTCTCTCCCAAAGGTGCTAGAGGTGACTTCAAACACAGGTGAAGAAGTAGAAGCCTCGAAATCATCTTGCTTTGGCATCTTTCCGTCTCTTTACTGTATTCTTTCCTTTTTGCTCAGTATTTGTCTTCTCTTTGTATTCCCTTTTTGAGAAAGCATCTCATTGCTTCGACAAAGGGAATGTGCAATGTTTAACAAAACATTTCCCTGAGAGGCACAATAGGCAATGGTGGGGTATTTTTATTCCAAGATTTCATGGATTCTGATATGCTAGACTTGTCAGTACAGAATCACTCCAGGACATGACACTACATATCCATGCATGAAATTAGTTGCGTTTAAATAAAAAAAAGATGTATTTTGAACACAGTGTAGTAAAAACGTGTAAGAAAAAGTGGAATATATTGTGATCCATTTCCAGGTTTTCTATTTAAACATGAAGGATTTGACTGGCCTGCTGGCCATAAAAGACTGTGAGTTAGTGAGAGAGTCATTTGGCTACACTTAATCCATGCCCTGGAAACAATCAAGAATTGTTCCCCACAGTATATTTTGTAGTATTTTTGTCTTGTGATTGAGGGTAAGCTGCAGTCATGAGATAACTGGGTGCAAGTTCAATTCACATGCTAACTCTTATTCCCAGAAGAGTACTGTGGAGACATTATATTAAAGCTTTCTCCTCTGTCTATACCTCTGAGCATTATTACCAGGCTCTGGAGAGATGTATGTACAGCTGCCTTCTGCTGGAGTGAAGTCTGTAACTGAGGCTCATGTAGCAAAGTCCAAAAAAAGATGAATCCAAGAAATTTCTTCCTTTTCTTTCCTTTGTTCTCTAAAAAATTAATAATAATCTTAAAACTTCATTCAAAATTCTCAAAGTACTTTCTTTGCAAGTCCCACTGCCACAGGCAGGTATTCATTGTTCGAGTACACTAATCACTCATGAAGTTATTAAATGTAGTTTAGTTATTTTCTATTTTAAATATTCTTTAAAGCAATTAATTACAAATGTGCTAAATATGATGTTAATTAACTAGCTTTCAGTGTTTTCTAAAGGTAAAAATAAATGCTTCAATCAAAACTAAAATTTGTATGAAAGAAAAACAAATGTAAGTATCTATTTTAGTCCTTGAAATAGCCATCATGTGCTGCTGTCTGTGAGACGGCTATCTTGTTTACATGATTTTAGAAGATAGCTTTGACCACAAGCCAGAGTGCAACTGTTTTTCACATAGTTTTGTCTGTGTTTAGCATGGTTTCCTTTTTATTGGCTGCGTGATACGTTATCTGTCTTGATTAATCTTTAAAAGCATACCTCACCCATCAGGACAAAATGCAAACTCATCTGAGCCCGTGTAGTCAAGTGACAAAATCACTTTTGCAGTTTAGGTATAAACTTCCTTCCACATCTGACTTTTTACTCTTGAGCACGGAAATTTATTGACTCTATTTCCTAGCAGTAGTTACTCGCAGGGCCTTCTTTTCACCAATCAATCCATATCATTTTGCAAAGAAACAGAGCGTGCTGGTGTTGTGATTGATTTACACATTATTTATCTTTCTGCCCACTTTAAACTGATCAGCCTGATCCTATTCACATGATAAAAATCATAATGTCTCAAATTACTTAATAAACTGTGGGTTTGTCTATTATTAGTGATCATTAGTGTTATAATACAGCATGGAAATTTAGAGCAAATTAACTACATATGCAAGCTGCTGGGCTCATCTGCAGTTAATCATAAGCATACTGTTCAAGTGGGCAGAGGATTTTGCAAGAATATTTCCAGGAAGAATTTGTGGGAGGAGAGCTAAATATCCTTGGGTTGTTATATTATTTTTTTTCCACACCATAATCTTGGTCTCCCAAATGAATGTTTATCTGAGACAGTCAATGACTGAAAGTACAAAAGAGAATTATAGCTCAAATTAAAAGAGCTTCTCGAGCTGCCAATTCCAAGGCCTCAAATTTTTATGGCCATAAATAATGAATGGAAGTTCCATGTTGACACAACCCCTGCAGCCTCCCCTGCAGACTTGACAGGGCTCCTGGTTCAATCGTTCCCCTTTAATAAAGGCTATCGTGGGCCTGCAACAGAACAATGTGGTGGGATGTACAGCCTTGCATGTTATCAGATGATGACACACACACTGAGCACCGTGAGTTATCACTTCCAGTCACTATTATTTCCTATGAAAATAATAGCTTCCAGTCACCGTGGGTTGCTTTGAGATTGCATTCATACTGATGTAGATTAAAAGTGAAGGGATTTCCTGATAATTACTGGTTTGTCTGGCACAAGAAAGTACAGATGGAGGGAGGTTTAATGTAAAAAAACCACATAGAAAACAATCCTTGCTTTCTGCAGTTTGCAGTGCCCATTCCTCATCCTTAAATACCATTGCGAGCTTCGTCTGGGATTTGGTGGCTGGGGCTAGCTGGTCATCCTGGAGACCCTTAAAAAAGTAATACAGCAAAGATGCAACATACATATGCATGAACTTGAACCATTCATGCACCTTAGAGTGCTTCCCTCAGGTCTGGGTCTGCGAGCTCGGCCTGGGAACAGCTGCTTGATGGCTCCTGGGCCCTTCCATAGCTGGCAGCCACGGTCGGGGTTCCTGCAGGGCCCTGCCAGGTCTGTCCTTGCACCACAGGACTCTGAAGGCTGTGATTGCCACCAGGCTGGTTTCTAAAGAGGCTGGCCTGTTTTATTGTTGCTTTGCGTGTTGCTAGTGAGATGTACGAATCCGATGGAGAAAAAAACTCAACGCACCGTGGGCCTGCAAGAATTGCTGTGCATGCGTGGCAGGTCTGTGCGGGAGGAGCTAATGTGCTTGCTCTTTTTGGTAAAATCTGCTAGGTATCTACTATAGCAATACAACTGGAAACTGCTTCTCCAAAAACATTACGAATATTTCACACGCAGTGCTGTCGGGAGCTATTTCGTGAGCTTCTGCTTAAACCTCTAGGCTGCAATATCTCCATGTGTGAGCACTCAGTCTGAGATGCAAGGATTTCCAAAGGATTTTTTACTTCCCCCCATTTTTAATGCATCAGGGTTAGGCACTTGGCTATGCAGTAAAGCTGTCCTGAAGCAGGTTAGTATGCAGTTGCAATGCTTTGCTAAATGGCAGCTGGTTACACACCTACCAGCTCGTTTTGATTCCTCTTATTGGCAGAGGTCAGAGCAAGACTCAAACTCCTATTTTTGAAGGCACCAGGAGACACTTTAACTGCTCTGCCACCCCACCCCAAGAGAGAGCAATAGGCACATTGTTATAACTTGTTAAAATATCATGTTCTATTACATATTTTTGTTTAAAAGTACATTTCAAACCTTTTTCTGTGACACTTGGCCAGTGCAAGACAGCTTCTCCCGTCCATCATCCATCCTAGAAATGAGTACCTTTTGGCATACTCCTTGCTAGAAGTCCTAGCAGCTTGATTTCCCTTTCTCCCTCCCATAACTGGCCACCTAAAGAAACTCTTATCTCTGGGGGAGATACCATGCCCTTGCTAGGCATTGTTGGCACCATCTTACCTGTGTGTTGTTCCTCCTGCTGTCAGGGAGCCACGTACAAAATATTTCACTCTCAGTGGAGTAGGGAGTTTACTGATGGCAGAACACCAAGTCACTTAGATTTATCTCTGAGCTTCATACACACAAGCACTAACTTCAGGTTTCACCCACGGACAGTATTTCTTTTCCCACAAACTTTCCACTGCCTCAAGTTATTCAGCTCTTAGCTGGGCAGGGGGCTGCAGCAGGGAGGCTGGGGTGGCTGTTTGGCCCTTTTTCTGTATTTAATTTCCTTTGGTTAAGCTGAGGGAAGCATTCAGCTGTGCTGCTTGCTCTGTAACGCAGATGGAAGTCCTCAGTTCGAAGCCCCACTGCCAGCCCCCATGCACATGCTGGTGCACCTGGATAACAACTCTACCTGTTTACAAATTACCCCAATTTTCTGCTTGATTCAGCAGTAACTGCTTACCCTCCCCCGTGATGTAATTAGGCCTTCAGAGTTCACGTGTGCCTATTATGCTCTCTCTTGTGTTTTGTCTTTTTTTTCTGTAGCCGTAATCATATATATATATGTATTAAAATTTCTTATCAATTGTTCAGCTAAATTATGCACAGTGGGCCATGCTAGCCCTCCATTAACATAAAGTATGCTAAACAACGTGTTTTCTTTCTGATAATTATGCTCTAAAGCACCAACTGCTTATTCTAGTGAATTTACCTTCCTTCTAGTTTTTCTTATTTCTCCAAACTTGAAGCGGCCTTCATGGCAGGGCAAGTGCTCCTTCTGCTGTCAGTGAACTAGCCTAATTATCTTTTCTATTATCATCAGAACTTCCAGCTGCCTAATAGCCAGCCACTTGGTGTTGAAATGAACTATTAGTCCATCCAAGATGATTGTTTTCTGATCACGTAAAGACCCCTCCGTCAGTCGGAACAAAATATTGCTTCCTAACCCCATCAAGGAGTTAATTGCATGATGCATGTGACAGAGCTGTGGAGAGAAGTGTTTTGACAAAGCCTGCCTTCCCATTTTGCTGGAGTGCCGTTAGCATCTGCGCTAGCCTGACTGAGGCTCTGAACTTTTGCTTTGTCAGCCGTCGCTGAGTGGGCTCGCAGTTATGGCCAACAGTCAGCAAACGTTTCACAAAATCGAGGTGTATGAGCAAAACTCTCCCAGCCCTCGGCTCCCTCCTCCTTTGGCTCTTGAGAAGCAACTGCCCTGCTCTGCAGACAGAGGCTCAAGCTGTTTGAAAGCATGAAACAAGCATAATAAAGTCCAAAGAATGTTTCTAACAGTCATTTTATAAACAGTTTAATTTTGAAAACGTTGACTTTCGTCTTCAGGTTTCACTGGACATCTCAGACATGAATATCCTATTTAGGATTTTCTAAAGGTAATTTGTTTAACACCTACGGGCCTTGCGTAGTGGCGTGATAAAAAGTACACTTTGATACAGTGCAGTCTGCTTGCGAAGTGTTACATAGCTTACATGGCTAAAAATAGGCAAAGCAATTCTTTGGAAAACTGTTAAAGGCAATGGGTTTCATTTTACCTTAGATAAGGGTGAGTAACAACCTTAAGAAACTAGAACAATCTGTTTCTTTGCCTACAAGAACAAAACATACGTTATCTTCAAGATACGAATGCTGTTGGTTTTTTTCAGTGGTGAATGAGCTAATGGAAATATTATTATTCTTTAATAGTTTTTTACCCAGAACAAGAATATCTGACCATAGAGAGTGTTAGTGATATTTAAGGGTACTCATTACCTCCTAGAAACCGCCCTACAGCACCATCTCATTAAAAGCTCGGGACAGGAAAGTCTTTTTTTTTTTTTTTTTGGTCCTCATCGTACTCCTCTGAAATCTCTTTTTATTCAGAAAAGAGCAATTTTCAAAGAAAGGGAGTATGGTTGTTTATAGTACACAGCCTTGGACTTTTAATGAATGTTCACATGATTTGAGGAGAAAACAATGTGCGGCACACTGGAAATTACATGCACTTTCAGAAGAAAGAAATCTAGATCTGAAAGAAGCATCAAAAAAGCAACCAAACCAATCTTTTGATTTTCATAAAGGATTATTTCAGACTATTTCAGTGGTATCGGTGTAAGATTTATAATGAGGCTCTCTTGGACTTTTTGTTTTCATGCAGTTGACTGAAACACTTTTAGCTTTTTATAAATTTAGGTCAAGATTTAATTTTCACTACTTAGAACAAAAGCAGAGCTGTTCTAGCATAATGGCAGCTGCAGAGGCAGGAGGCTGACTCCTACTACAAACAGGAGAAAATAACATGGGTGTCAATTTTGAATATGTAAAGTTGTGTCAGCGTGTGAATGAAGATCCAATTCATTTTTATGAAACTTTAGACTAATTAGTTTTATAATTTGCACAGTAAGGTAATGTAAATGTGTTGCTGCTGCTTGACTTTTTGCCTAATCCTTTGAGTGGATATTTAATCTTTTTTTATATATTAGAATTAAAGCAACTTGGAAGATATGAATAATTAATCTAATTATATGCCAATCACTTTAATTTCTTTAATGTTTTAGATTAAAAAAAACCAACTTTACAAATTGGTTTAGGTTGGGAAACCCTTTTAGAGGATTTTGTATTTCATCAGTAAGTGCAATTTAGAGGATACAAGCTCTGGAAGTGCAACATTAAGTTTACCGTTATGCAAATAGCACAGTTAATCCGGGAGCTCTGGTGACCAGATTCTCAAGGTGTGCTTCACGAGTTCATAGCTTGAATTTAAGAAGTGAGATTTGCCAGTTAAGGAAAACAAGCAACCAGAGAGCTTTAAAATACTGAAGCCTAGCAAAGGTAAATATTGTAAAGAACCGGTAATCTGTTTATCTACTATGTGAACCGAAGGATGACAAAACTTGGAGGAATGCATCTTGCATTGTCTACAAGGACTGTATCTTGTGGGGTGAAGGACAGAAAACCAATGTATCTACAATGATGCTTAGGTGTAACTCTAATTATATACAGTACGAACATGAAGTTGTAGATGAATTGAGAGCTATCTAGTTTGCATACATCCGAGCATGGCATGCATATGGAGTGCTGACTGCTTAACTTGTGGAAAATATAAACCCTGTACAGATCATCGCAAGTGTAGGAGTTTGTATCTGTCCTATTATGGTCGGCTATTTTTGGTGACATCCACAAACACTTCAAATTCCTTGGTGTTTTGAAAAATTTCCATTTTTTCCCCTTTAATATGTGCATCATCCTCTGTAGAATTAGCAGCTTTGAGCTAACTCCTTGGCTCTTTCCCTGCAGCCTGCTATTCCCTATTATATGACTTTGTCTTCTGGGTTTTTTTTGTTTGTTTGTTTTTGGTTTGGTTTTCTTTTTTTTTTTTTTTTTTTGGTTGGTTTGCTAAGGGAAATGAAAGTACTGATCATTACAGTAGAATTAAAAATAGCTTCTAACAGCTTAGCCCGAGATACAAAAATAGGCTCTCTTCCGGCTTATCCTGTCAAATATAGTGGGAACCCTAGTAAGGTAACATCTGTGAAAACCTCATTCTGGGTTTGTGTATCTTTTTTTTCAAAATCTTTCCCTTGTGTCTGCATAATGTAATAATTGAAATCAGATTGTTGATTTTTTTCGTTTCAGATAGTTTGCCATTGAGCTTTCAGGAAAGGTCATTGGTCTTAAAGACTCATTTTCCCATGTGATGCTTCTCTATTTTATGATGTATTTATATGTCATTGCTTAGGAAGAAGGACACAGTAACTATAGGAAATTTATAGACAAATACATACTAATATAAATGTTGATCTTCCTGTGCACAAGATTTCCATATGTCTTACCTAGTTTGGTGTCCTAGTGACTAGGAATTTGTCATTCACAAGGACAAACGTAGATTTTCTGTCCTGTGCTATTTAAGTTAAGGCATCACGCTTGACTAGTGGAGAAGTGCAAAATGTAGTGTGGTGGCCAACCCAGCTGGACGGACTGTGAAAGAAAATAAATACCCACGCCTCAAACAGGAATACCTTTTTCTCACCCCACTTCTCTTGTAATGGCTGTGACATCAGGCATAAAGTGACAAGGTAGGCACTAGTCTAAGTTTAGAGGCCCAGGAAGGCACATATTCTTGAAGTGGTACAAATATTTTGGTTCTTCTCTCACTTCCCTCATGGGTTCAGGGCACCTCTTCATAGCATAGACCCTTGTGATGGAAATGAGACCTGATTCTGCGAGATATTTTCTGGAAGGCCACCGCAGAACCTGGACACCTGCAGAGCAAAGAAAACAGAGCGGGAAGGGAATGCCTGCTTTGTTCCCAAAGCATACAACACAGCCTCCCTGCAAGCTCTGCTGCGGGGCAGGCTGGAACCTGGGGCTTCAGTTTGCATGGGACAGCTTGTCATGGAAGATACGGAAAATCCTTGTGAGCGGCTTTGTTTCTGCTCCACGAGCCTCGTGGGAATTGCCCGTACCAAGGTTGGGAAGGAGAAGAGAAGCAAGTCTCTGAGGATGTGCCAGAACACAGGCTCATGATGACACAGAAGTTTTCTGCACAAATATTGATTCTGAAACTTCTTATAGAAACTCTGGGTATTTCTATGATTTGGTCCATGAGGGGACTGAACTTAACAAATATTTACCCAAAGAGCGAGAAACACTGCTGGAAGTTCCAGCACTTCCTCTCTCCCACAGGTCTTTATTTTTTCTAGAGTTTGACAATTTTGCTTTTGTAGTTTATCTCTGTTAGTACAGCATATAACACAGGCTTTGCAGAGGACTCTAAGACACGGCTGCTGTTTATTTTGAATTGTGAGATACACAGATGTAGACAAAAATTAAACCTATGCTTGTTTACTTTATTTTCTCATCCCTCAAGCGTTTTTTAAATGTTATAGCTAAGGTCTGCAGGGGCAGGATCCTTCTGTAACTCACTGCTCGCCATCTGAACCAGGGAGTCCTCCCAGTTTAACTGGCCATTACTGAGATCAGCTGGTGCCACGGCTGAAATTGTTCTGTAACTCTTCCTACCGATGTTTATCGGGCTCTTAGTTTAGCAGGTTCCTCTTTCATCTCTCTCAGCTTCCCATGTCTCTGTGAGCCTTCCTGGCATTACATTTCCATCTTCCAACACCTGGCATCATTGTTTTGTGCCTGGGAATTTCCCTCTCTCCAAATGAAGTTCCCTGCAGAGAAAAATAGTTCTTAGCTTCATCATAGCAGTCATTCAGTCAAAGTGCGTTAGTTTGGGTTAACACTGTCTGTTGTCTCTGGTCTGGTACATCCATGCTAAAGGCCTTATCAGCAAACGCAGATATGCAAAACGTATCAGTGTAGCGTTTGGTAAAGTAACAACTTCAGCATACCAACAAATTCTCTGCATCAACTTTCTAAATTAATGTATTGGAATTCCCATGAGAGCTTAAGAAAAGGTAATCTATATGACTGATATGACTCCTGATTGAATTCTATGGATTTCTAAAGGAATATGTGTAGAACTATGTTAAAATCCACTCCTTTTAAATTCTATAGGATTTTTCTCTGAAGAAAGTGTGTGTAGTAGGTCTCCCTATAGCAGGTTAATGTCTGTGTATTGTCACCCTGACTGAACCCAGCATGGGAGCTGAAGTGGAGTAGAAATCAATGAAATAGCATTAGGATGCAATTGTCACAAATTATCAGAGAAGAAAGAAGACAACTGTAATTCACTAGAAGTAACACTTTACCAACTGCTCTCACTAAGCATTAGTTTAGTGTGTTTTCAATTTCAAGGCACTTTCTCTGGAAAATACTTGGTCCATAATGACCATTATTATCACCATCCTAAAATTTGTGGAATTTAACCTAAACAAATTCCTCAAAGCTTGCACTTAGTTCTCGTACGCTCCATCCTATTTATCCCCAGCTTCAGTGGCACTTGTGCTATGAGGATCACGCTTCATATTGTGAATATTGTATCATTCCCAAAGAAAGCTGCTAGGAGCTGCTGTACAAACACCCTGGGTTTAGGCAGTCAGTATTTGTGTGTGTCCTATTTTGCTCACGGTGCCCGGCAGGACAAGGTCACTGCAGAATTTCTGTGGGGGCAAATTCTCTTCTGTTTTATTGGCAGTCATCACACCCAAGGTTTTTTTTACATCACTGCGACAGCCATAACTGAGTGGTCAAAATACGGCTTGCCATCCAGCGGTCCTTTTCACTCCCAGCATCTTAGATTTTACCCTTTCTTTGTCCTGTTCGCTAGCAAGCAAATTATTAGTAGAATACAAAATTACTGCTAAAACCAATTAAATATTACCTAACTGAAAAAAGCATTTCCCCCCACACATACTGGATATATATATATATCTAAACATTTCTAGGTTACAGTGATAATTGTCTCTCCGATGCAATGTAGTATTTGTATGGTGCTATTCATCTTTTTATTTTTTTTTTCCAAGGGGTAGGACCACTCAAGGGGCTGGTTATGTCTTTCATTTCCTGGTTATCCCGTCATCTCCTGCTCATGCCAGCAGGAATTGAAAGCTATTATCAATATTGAGAATAGGATTTATGTGAAACAAGGATGGGATGTCAGTCAATTGCCTAATAGCAAATCGTTCATATCCCAGTAACCACCTCACAGCTATCACTTTGTCCTGGGGCTCAATAGGGGATCAAAGGCTAAATCATCACCAAAGCAAAATTAATCTCCATGCCAGGTCAGGATGGAAACCCATGAGGAATGTGCCCATGTGCAAGGGAATGTCTGAATAAAGATGAAAGTTTTCTTTGAGTGTGCTTTTGATACAGCTCTGCTCTGAACAGGACACTCGAGTCAGTAGGTCTGCCAAGCTGCACTGAGAATGAATTTCTTTATAAAAAAAAGAAATTTTAACGTAATAAACAGATTGTTTCATATCTGATTGCAAGCTCTCCCTGCACAGGAATGAGATGAAGCCTACCATATCGGGAAGGCAGGGGTGAAGTCTGGTTCAGCGATCAAGTTACAGACACTGAAGACTGTAGAGCTGGGGGTCAAGCAGTAAAGTTTTGGTTGTTCACAGTGTAGAAAAGGATAAGAATCACTGGCCGGGGGAAAAAAGAGATATGGGATTTGAAGAATTAGGGTGATAGGTAGGACTAAAGAAACCAAGGAGCTCCTCAGATTGATAACTGCTCTGGTGTGATAAAGGAGGTTATGTGAAGATGTCATCACCTCCCAACTCCCTTTCTTGGCTGCTGCATTTATGTCTGGTCAAACTTACCATCCATTTTCCCTGGTGTAAATAGGTATGGGGAGGTCTTTGGTATCTCTACCAACTGTCTGAACACTGAAGTTCAATTTACTCCTTTGTCAGTTTTTGGATTTCTGCTCCTTTCTCTCTCCCAATAAAACCAAGTTGGAGTGCCTACTTTCCCAGTGGTCCAGCTCTAAGGGTCCTCAGGCTACAACTTCTGTCCCTTAAGACTTGTGATATTTGAAGAAGACGGAACTTTGCCAAACCAAATCACCTTCATTTTAGATAGTGCATATCTATGCATTACAAAATGCCTGTGCAGCATCTCTGCATCACTTTCCACACAGCTATTGATTATTCTTGAGGATTTGATCACAGACCATTTGATCTAGGTTCCTTTTTTGAACATATAGCTTGTTTTATGAATCCTACTCTTTCCCGTCACTTTAAGTCAGCTTTCTTGGGGTCTGCCTTTACAAATGCCTCAATATAAGCATAGCCTTGCCTTCCTGTTGCCTGGGGAAACTTCCTCCATCTCTGCAATGCTTTCAGAGTTTTTATTTCTAGTTTCTTTTTTTGTGTGTGTGTGTAATAGCAGAAAATTTTATTCCTTAAAATCTGATACACTTTGGAGAAATATGACTTATTTAGGAAGTAATTACCCTTCAGGCAGTCAAGCACAATAAGCCTTTAGCATGAGTCTGTTCATGGATAGATGTGCTGGTATCACTTTCTTGTCACCTTAGCACGAATAGCGTGATGCAGAACGCTGCAAGTCAGTCAGGAGGTATGAAGACTCCAGCAGTTCATAAAGTAAGAGTATAATTAAGTGCTTGAATATGGACAGATTCCTGAAATAACGACAGAGATGAGGAAAGGAGACAAAGAAGTTTGGTTTGTTGAGAAATGTAGGAAATGTGCTGAGAGGGAAGGAAAGAAGACAAGTATGGCAAGATAGGAGGAAGTGCAGGTACATTTCCTTCATATATGTTTCTGGCTGAAAACAGAATGATATCCATGAAGGTTCTTGAAAATTGAGTTCAAATTTGTTTTGGACTCTGGAGAAGACATGGGATAAGTGTTGCTATTTGACAGTATGTTAGAGCTCAGAACAGCCTCAGCTGAGGCATGGGAAAGTCAAAGAAAGTTCAAATGGATGCGTGAAGTTTGCAGAGAAACAACGCTGAAGATTGATTTAGTAACAGATGTGTTCAGGAAGAAGATTAGAGAGAAGTGAATGTAGGAAGAAAATCCAAATATCAATATGCCTGCAGCTCTAGGAGTTTATGTTAGGCTACCGAGAAGATTAATCAGATTTCAAAAAACCCAAACGATGTAATGCATGGCAGATCGTACTCCACAGCATACAAACCATGCTACACAATTTGCTTTTTTGCAAAAAGCGCGGTTATATATGCAAGTAATTTCCCTTTTTCTGCTGCCTTATTTTTAACCCATTTAATAACCTTTATGATCACAGTTCAGTCAAGTAGCAGCAGTCGTGCCAATAACAGCATTCCAGCTGGGTTAATGAATACACACATGATTTCATGAAGGAATATATCTTTTCTGACCCAATTTCAACCTTTCCCATTTCAAGCTGTTTAATTATAAGATATATTGGTTGGAAACAAACAGCCATTTATGTGACATTAAAAGTTTAAACAAATTCCAGATGCAATTATTTTAGGCACCGAGTGTCTGTGATTGGTATATGTAGGTAACAAATTAGTCTGTTAGCTGCAAACTTCTAATTTGTGGCACAGTTGATAAATGCCTTTCACAGAACAGATGCAAATAACCAGACTTCTGTGTTCCTTGAGTCTGCATGATAATAGGTTCTTTAAGCACCCTGCTAAGAATTAGGAAATTAGTCAAATGGGATCATATTTAGGTTGAGCTAATACTGCACAGCTGAATTTACCCACCATTATCTGCGGGCATAATTGGAGACAACTGTTTTTTGGACCAGCTGTGCAGGTCACAAAAGGATAATAATGGGGGCCCAGCCTTGCCATGTCAGATTGATAAATGTTTATAGCAGCGTGTGACTGGAGGAGCTGGCTTTAAACAGGTACAATTTAGGATTTTTTTATTATTTTTTTTTTTAAGATTTCTAGAATTGAATATGCCAAGTTGAATGGTGTATTGCTCATCATTTCTACATAGTATGAGTCGGTGTAGTTCGTAGGGAGAAGAGAGAAAAGGTGTGGTAAGAGGAAGAGCATCTAAGAGGTGTCAGATAAAACTTTCCCACCACACATAATCTATTTTGCACTTTTCTGTTAGTTGCTTTTCCTGCGAATTTCTCACCTTTCCTTTCCCTGGGTGGGTAGGTTTACATCAATTTACACCGATATTGTGGAACTTAAAGTGCCACTCATGCACTTCTGAATTTGTCCGTGGCTCTTTTTAGCATTTAGGCTTAATTTGTTTGAATTGCTATTCCTGGTATTCTGACAAACGCTTCTTTTAAATGTTACATCTAAATACAGGTCTTTGCTACTGCTAACCTATAAATATGTTAACAGCTTCACTATGTTTTGAAAATACAATGTGATATTAATATGAAATGTATCTTAGCTGAATCCATTAGTCATAAGCAGGTAAATAGAGAAGCACATTCTGATTTTAATTACAAGGAATATGTTTCATATTAAATGTCTGTCCTATTTTTGCTCTCTTTAAATTCAGTGTTAGAATTTATTTTGTATGTCCTACGTACGTACTGTAAATTACACTTTCTTTAACAAAATTCATTATTTGCAATGAAAAATAGTAAACATTCATTATCTTAACTAGGTACCACTAAGGTTTAAATTAATCAAAATAAAATGTTGTTTCTGCTGAGTACTCTCCCTGTAGCACAGACCTGGATTTAGCTGCTATCGTAACAGAAAGGGGGAGAGGTGGGAGAAGAGATCTAGAAAGTGAAGAGAAGGGGTTTTAATTTTATTTTAAATTAGCCATTTGAATGGTGCTCCTGCTAGTTTTCCTGAACTTGACAGGATTACATCTGCAGTAACGGCCAAAAATAGTTCTGGAGGCCACGGCGCGCTGCAGTGCCCGTTCTGCCAGCAGCACAGCTCCGGGGTGTTGGCTCTGGTTTCACGGGGCAGCCTCTTTGCTTCTGCTTGCTGGCTGTTGATACCCAAGTCCTGGAAAAAAATAGGTGGATTTATCAGACAAGGGACATCTTTACCTACTGATGGCCCAGACTGGCTGGAAGGTAGATGGCATGGTCACGGGGTGAGCTGAGGGCTCTCCCAAAAACCACAGCAATGGCAGAGAGAAGGCTGCTTCTATCTCTTCTCACGTTTGTGAGCAATGCAGCTTGATGGTGCTGTATGTCTGGAGCATGCAAAGGTACTCGCTTTGGCCAAGTGTACGTTCACTTTGATCGTGCAAAGGGGGAAAATGGAGGCAAGTGAATGTCGTTTGAGCAGCTAGTCCAGGAGCCTTGTGCCTGTAACCTCTTCAGGCACATGGAGTGGTTGTCGCTGCCTTGCTGGAGTGACGCGCTCCACCAGGACTCCTTCCTTGCGTGAGAAAGGTGTCACGTTGTCACACACACGGACTATCTAAGTGTATAAATGCAACGCCCAAAGAGTATTTTAGTATCGAAGTAACTGCTGTATTTTCTAGATTAACATTTGTAAGTGGAGTAGACTGAAATCAACACCAGTTCTCTTATCTATGAGAGAAATTTTATCTTTCTGAGGCCTCCGATGTTCACAAACACAGCAGAGGCTGATAACACCAGCTGTCCTCAGGTTTTCAGTCTCCAGAGCAAAATGATCTGGCTTTCTCTGCTCATGATGGCATTATGGAGCTTCTTCTGGGATCTGACTTTTTATAAAAGAAGTCAGAAAAGGTCCTTCAGAGCCAGAATTAATATTTCCACCAAAATCCAAATTGGATTGCCAGTCTGTTCCTTTCCAAATTAGAGATGTTTCTTGACGGTATGGGAAGGGGGAAGGGAAGACAGCAGTTGTAAAATGTTTTTATTGAAACTTAAAGGCAATTATTTCTGAATTCCCATTTCCTTAATTAAAAGTGTCACTGATTTGTATTTAATCAGTACTTAACAAGCCTTATTGTGAAGCGAAAGACCTAAACAA
Organism: Aramus guarauna; assembly: GCA_013400195.1. Lineage (NCBI taxonomy): Eukaryota > Metazoa > Chordata > Aves > Gruiformes > Aramidae > Aramus > Aramus guarauna. The sequence continues at coordinate 279,770 of VXBL01010520.1, read as the reverse complement.
TGTCTGTAATAGACTGGGAGGGTTAGCTGAACTTTGTTTAAATATAAAGGGAGTAGTGCATCTGCTGAAGAACTGAGCCCTTTCAAAGTTTAGGACACTCACCAGTGCCATACAGCATAAATCACAGTGCAAACTGTGTGATTATACCCTGCAGGGAAATAGACTGTGTGTTTATGGGGCTCTTCACCAAGCACTTAGGAATAATCTGATATAAAGCAGCAGGGGAGGAGAGTAATGACAACTTCAAATTAGTTTAATGAATGTTTACATTAAAAAAGGCTTTTCTACAAACCTGAAAACACAAAGTGACAGTTTCCTCTCCAGAAAAAAAACCCACCACCCTCTACTTTTCCTTAAAGTACTGGCGATGGGGAAGACATTGTAAGTTTAACTCTTTCAGTATGGTGGATCATAGTATCTTTATGTTCAGTGTTTTGCTGCCATTATAGTGAGAGTTGCTAGCAATCCAATTACAAACACCAGTATCTGGTTGGTAGCTCATCTATTTTAAATCACACTGATCTCAGGGGAGAAAAAAAAAAGAAAAAGGTTGATAGTTTTATTCTCGTAAAAGAACAAACATCTCCTCAAAATGAGCTTTCTCCGGCCTGTGTGGAACAAATGCTTAATATGTGTTTGGCCGTGTTCATTCAAGAGGCTAACGTGAGATTTGAGAGTTTCATTTCAATTCAAGCAATAGGTAACAAATTTATTTAAAAAAAAATAAAAATCCCAGGGTAAAAAAGGTAGAAATAATGCAGTCTAGTTTTCTTCTCAGACTCAAGGTAAATGATTTGTCAAAATCCACCCATACACAGAAAGTGTCATTATATATACTGAACTTCTGGGTAGTTTGGAAAAATAAAAACCCTGTATTTCTAGAAGCAGTTAAGATCCTTCTATCTGAGAAATTACCGTGCATTTCAGCTCTGGCATTGCAGTGTTTTTCACTGCCATAACACACATTCATGACACAATTTGAAATACCCTACAAAATTAGGTTTAAAAATGTATCAGGTGGAAATCTGATTTTCCCCTTCCCAGATTAGAGGCAAAGTTTTCCACTAAGAATTCTGCAAATGAGTAAGCATATTTAAAAAGGAAAAAATTAAGACAAAAACTTTTATAGTTGAGATATAGGTAAGAAATACAAGTTTGGGGGTAGAAGATAACTTCCAGTGTTTTGAAACTTCCTCAGCAATTATCTGTGTGCGAAATGGTTCTAGGTATGACTGCTACCACATAGACTCTTACTGAAATTTTTTTTGGCTTTTGTCCAAAGATGTGAAAAATTAATAACAACGTCGGTACCCATTTTTATTGAGGAGCATGTGCATTTTTTCAGTAGCCATGGGAAGCCTTGATTTTAGATGCTAATTTGTCAAGTGCCGTATTTGCTAAGGGTTTTTCTTAATACAGAACAACAATGCTTGTTCTGTAAATTTTTGCATAGAACAAAAAAAAAAAAATTCGTGTATCTGTCACACACTAAATCATCTGTGATCTGAACTCTTTATAGTTATTGCTAATCTTGTTAAGATCAAGATTAAGACTTAGCACTCTCACATGATGCGAAGAAGAGCCTATGTTCTTCTCAAGAAATAACTAAATGACATAGCCCAGCTCACGCAGCCACTTCTCTGTTTATCATATGCTGGATGGGATGGGATGGCGAATATCTTTAGAGTAGACCAGATACAGTGCAAGTGCAAATCAAAAGAGCTTCTAGAAAGAAGTGTGACTGACATTTGTAACGTTGTTAGTAAATATTGCAAAGTATTAGAAAAACATGTCAGTAATGCGTGTCATTTCAAAAGAAGGATTAAAAGAAAGTGACTGAGGCTGGATGATGCGAACTGGGAGGCTTGGAGGTCCCTCAGGTTGCGGAGTGCTGACTGTGGGATACAGTCAATGGAATAACAACAGTTTCTGCATAGGTGGGATGTGCTGTGAAATTGTTTTTTTTCTTCCATTCCTCTTAAGCTACATTTTTAGTTTTGTCTGTGTTATTGCATGTTACAGCCTACTCTAAACAGCCAAGCCTGTGGTTACTATAATAGAGTCCCTTCTGGTTTGTCAGTGCAAGTATGGAGGCATTTTACTGAATTTTTAAGTGTTACAGAAAGTATGTTTTCCTCTGGGAAGCATATTAAGAGCACATTAGAAAACCACGCTATTGATCGATTTGGGAATTTCCTGCAGTACTTTTTGGCAGTCCTATGGAAAAGCAACCTTGTCCACCGCGCTGGTGGGGTGGGATAAGCTGCCCAGGATGAACGTACTGCAGGTGAGAGCTGTGCACTTCTGTGGTTTTTTCCAGTGAATTGCTGTGTACCCTGGTTCAAGTCGTCCATGATTAGAGCCTGATTTTCAGAGAAGCTGAGCACCCATGCTGTCACCTATAATCAGCTGAATCTGGGAAAGAAAGTCATAAAATGACTGCTGTTACAGGATACTTCTGTGTTCTTTATAGGCAGTATATTGCTTTCATACTCATCGTTTCTATTGCAGTCATGCCTTCAGTTGTCAGCTGGGTCTCGCTGAGAAAAATATTTAAACGTATGCTGAACTGGTTACTGAGTCAGGGTCACAGTACATGGAATTCCCTTTCCTGTAGCTCCAGCCATCTCAACAGAGTAAATGGCAAAAGTTGCTTTATTTTCAATTAACTGGGGGGCGTTTTCCAGTACCCTTGATGCTCGAAGGCCCGCGTACCCTGTGCGGACCCTTTATACGCAGGCTAATGATGTTTTATGTGCTCTCAGTCCTTCCTTACGGACTAGACGCACTCCCTCCGTCTTCTCAGGCATGCAGGGCGGAGGCTTAGTGCCGGGAGCACGTGTTCTAGCTTTTGTATTTCAGACAACATACAGCTTAGCGTATGTTGTACCCAGTAAACCTCTCTGTGGGCTGCTGGGCAAATGTCTCTCGATCACTTAGTTTTAATATCCAGTTATTTTAGCAGAAAAGGAGAGGGCTATATTTGTGTTAACCCATTTTCTTGTGATAAGACTTTCTCAAATATGACCCTCTCCTGTATGCACATAGTTTAATATTGTAATTAAATATAAATTAAATTACTCTGTTTTACATGCTATGTCTACGTCAGTTTAAAGCTCTTGGTGAGTAATTGAATCATAATTTATCAGCAGAGTGTGATGCAAATGATCTGAAAAAGAACTTTGTTTCCTGTTATATTTTTTCATAATATTTCATAAGGGGGAGTTATTTGTAGTAAAGAAAAGGAGATATTTTCTGACTTAGTGGATTTCTACTCGAAACAGCATGTATCTGGACGTAGAAAACCTCAGCATGCAGCACCGGCATGAAAGCCAGTATGATGAATATCATTTTGAGTTGCCAGTTTTTACGCACTCTGTGTAGACACTGTAAACTTCACATTAATCATCACCAAGCTGCAGCATGACCGGCGAATGCCAACTTTAGTGAGAGAGCCAAATGATTGGGAACATGTTCAAAACAGCTTTATGCCACTGACGGACAGAACTGCTTAAATAAAAAGCAAAATAAAAAAAAAAAATCCCAGTTCGCCATCAAAACTCTTGATATGTGCTTTTGTTATTGAGCCATTACATAAACCTGAAGTATGCAGAGCTGGATTATTTATCTCAGTTTATCCGTATGTATAGATACAGGAAGAGTATCCATCTGTCTTGTTTTACGTGAATTCGTTGTGCGAAGGAGAACAGTCATACTATCAGCTGAGGAAAAAACGCTACTGAAAACACTTAACTTTTGGAAAAATCAAACAGAAATTGTCTGTGTGTCGACCTTGCTCAGAAAGCTGTAGAAAATAGATGGGAAACATAAAGCAAGTGTGTCCCAGTGTTTTCAGGTATTAACATAGGAAAAGATTAAAAAAAAAAAAGAGTAATTGTTTTGGCCCATTTGTGGATTACCATCTTCAGCTAGCTAGTGCATGCATAAAGGAAAAGTAATTTTGTGCTGTTAAAGAAAGTTTGTTCTCTTTTTCTCATTATCATTATTCGTCCAACAGTTTTCCTGAGAGGAAAACCTGCATTTATCAAAAGTTTTGTAAACATTAGTCTCTAAGGTCTGCTCTTACAGACATGGGAACCTGAAGCAAGAAGGCAAAAGTCCTTCCCCTCATGCAGATGCGGTCAGGAAGGCGATGTAACCCTGTCCTTTTGTCCTCTGCTCCAGGGCTACGTGGTGCTCGGGGTATAGGAAATCATAAGCCCTGTAACAAAAACTTATCCCAGTCAGCCGCAGCGTATACGTTTACCTGGAGGGCTCCAGGTAGTCTGGAGAGGTGACCATGGTTGTGCTGTGGCATCCGGACCAAAGGGCTGCTGGCAGGAGCCTGGGCCCCGGTATAAATAACCGGAGCAGATCATCTGAACGCTGAGCTGCACTTCTCCCACCTCCTCCTAGTAAATTTGATTTTGGGATTCTCTCCGGAAAGGGAAAACCCTACTCAGCGATAATCGATCAGTGCCTTTTACTATACAAGTCCAAAGATAAAACTGCACAAAATAGAAAGTACAACTTAAAACTCCTTCACCCAACTTCTCTGGTCAGATGTGCGTGGACCTGTTTTGCATTCCCGAAGCCATATGAAGATGCAGAAAAGCCCTTGTAACGGAGTAGGTAGACCATTCCCGACTCTTCAGTCTGCCGTGTTCTCGATAACGCCTGGGCATGAGAGAGGAGTGAGGAGAGCAAGGTTCCTCAGGAATACAGGGCCCACAGAGGAGGCACTGGGGAAAATTAATGTATGATTATAGCTGCATTTGGATAGTGATAGAAAAATAATGCTTGCCACACATTTCTGTTTTATAATTTTGCTGTACATTTATCACAACACCCTCCTGTGGTTTTCCCGCTGTATGTGTGTGGCCCTGCAAAGACAAATCCAAAGACATCACGTAATGGGATGGCCGTTGCCGGGGCACTGTGAAGACGTGCGGTTTGTGCTGCCTTTTGCTCTGCCCAGTGTCCAGTGCCAACGAAGAACCGATTGCCTCTCGGACGTTTTTTGGTGGCTCCCTCCCTTCCTTGTCCTTAATAACTGGCTGACAATAATGGTGCAACAGAAATTCTTTGAACCTTTTATTTCTTTCTCAAAAGCAAGCAAAAGCATCCTTTTCTCCTTTAAAATAAGTTAAATAAAAGAAATGCAATTCTCTCCTTTAAGCGATGCGCTCCAGCCTGGATATCTCAACTTAATTTTAGGTACCAATGTACCTAGGGCTAGAGCTGGGCTTCTTGGCACCCCCAGCCTAGGGAAAGCAGTACGTGCCTCCAGACACCCAATAAAATCAGAATTTCCCCGTAGAGCTGCCTCTTTCCTTTCTCCTCCCGCTACTGAGGGCCTCCGGGGTATGTAGGATCTCAAACCAGGCACCCCTGGTAGGTGCTTAAAGGTAGCTGAAGACAAGTTATGGCCTTTACATGTAATTTAATTTGCTGTGGACTTGATTGGGATGAGGGTTTCGTTCCATGTGTCAGGTTGGCTTTTCGTGTTTCATATTGATTTTTATTTACAGTAAGTTTTTAACAGATGAAACTCAGGGCAAGGGGAATAGGCGCTGTAGGAATTTTGTCAGTGGTAGTTTCGATTGCTTAGAAGGGATGAGAACTGTTGTATTGGGGACTGAAAAGTTTCATATTCAAATAGTGTCCAGATTGAAAAGTTTGTCACTGCACTCTTTCTTGTCTGAGTGAAGCGCCTGAAGTAAGCAATGGATATTTGAAATGCAGGCACAAGCAACTGATAAGAAAAATACAATTACAACTAGCCCTAAAGATATTGCACTTAAAGGGGGATCACACTTATGTGCATTTAGAAGACAATATTAATAAAACACTTAAAATAACTTCATATTAGGGAATTAGGCTGTTATTTTTTAATGAAACTCTGGGGCCATTTTATCCAGACAAAGTGCTACATTTTATTCATATAATAGAAATCCAGATAAAACAATCACATTTCTTTAGTAACTGGAAGCTGTGAATTTTAACAATCGCATTAATAGTTTTAGATAGCTAGAAAAGTAGATTTAATAAATTATAAAACTTTCCATTTAGGACCTAAAAAGCCATCCTAGCTCAGAGGGCTGTCTGCTCCCCAGGCCAGCACCATCCTGGGACAGCAGTGCTCACCTGGGGCCTCATCCTGCCCCACTCAGCTGGGCCCCACAGCTGTGGGGCTGCTGCCCCATGGCCCCGGCCCGCTCCCAGTCGTGCCCCATGGCCCCAGCCCGCTCCCAGTGCTGCCCCACAGCAGCCTGAGCCCTCCCGGGTTGAGGGGATGCTGCGGGCCTGACCCCAGCCCTCCTCCTGGTTCGAGCGGGACGTTGGAGCTGAGCTTGCAAGGCCGACAGCCCGCTCCTGTTTCTCCCGAGATTTGCGATTTCCTCTGTTCGTTGCCTTTTTCTTGACCGTTATTTTCCAAACCCGCAGTGAGAAGGTGGAGACTCGTGGGCCTGGGGCTGCCATCTGCCCACAGCTCGCTCTGTGCCTGAGCTGTCCGTTCACACAGCCAGAGCGCAGATCACTTCTGTTTTATTCACACACCTGGTTGTGCTTTATTCCTATTTTCGACTGTTTGGAGCAGTTTTTGACCATGTTTTCGCACTTGTAGTAAGGGTGATTATTTTCCACCAACCCTTTAGCGTGCAGCAGATGCTGACCTGTGTGGAAGTGCCTGACTGCTCTGCGGGTACTACTGTAACACCACTGCCATGCAAAGGAATTCAGATGCCTTTTTTTTCATTACAATGGTATAAAAAAGCCAGACCAGAAAATTTAATGAGATTTCCAAACTCTTTCAGCTGAGAAACTAAGAGCGAAAAAAAAAATCCATAACTTAGGAGTTCCCCCAAATCATTCAGCATTGGCATGAACCTACTGCTCGGAACTTAAAGGTTATACTTGACTTCACTGAAAACAGTAGTTGATGTCACTTTGTGCTAAGTGTCCCTGTGAAAACCACAGTCATTGTAGAAGGAAGATGCATCAGCATTTGATCTTTGGTTTGGTGTTTTTTGTTGGGGTTTTTTTTTTGGTGTTTTTTTTTTTTTTTTGGTTTTTAATTTTCCTGTGCAGTAGGAGGGATATCTTCTGGTTGCTGTATACATTTCTTTAAGATTGCAATTATTACAAATTATTATATTTTTTTTCTTTAAAAAAAGTGTAGGAATGTAATACTTCCTACTGTAAAAGTCTTTGGGAGTTCAGTAAGAGTATTGCAAAAAGGAGTGTTGTTATTTGTTCATCACCGTTGCAAGGTCTTGCTATTCTGGCCTCTGTACATAAATCACCAATGTTTTCTTTCATTTTTGTGTAAACTGACAGTAAATTTCTTCCGTACCGTATTTAGGTGGGTTTCAGTTGCTTTAGATTTGCATTTTCATAGAAAGAAAACTACGCCCTAAACAAGCCTTACCCTGAGAGCCCACTCTTGCGCTCTCTGTGGGATTTACATTGGTTAACCACTTGCTGCTATTATAAAACACCACATCTAGAACTTCATCATTTGTGAGCTACTTTGTGGTGGGAGAACGTGAGAGAAACACAGGGAGGGATTGTAAAATGTGGATTTAGAAGATGTTATGTCATTGTCCTTCAACCTTGGAAATTATGCACTCTTGTTTTTCTTTATAGTTTAACACATAATGTTCAAAAGAAAACAGTGAACAGTGCAGTCCAGAGGTGTGACAGCCAGCGTGTGGGACATGGGGGGTTGCTTGCATACACACTATTTTACTTGGGTCGGCATCTTTCCTTCACGTTTGCAAATCAGGACATTAAACACCTGCATTTGTATGCTCCAGCAAATAATTAGAGCACTGAAAGCGCACGCAGTGTTGTCTTCTGAAGAATATTATTAGCTGATTTTATTTCAAATTATCTTTTCTTTCTTTTACTCTGAAGCCTTAGAAGATTTGCTGTGAGCGTGGCTATTGAGGTAAGGGTGCCCAAACATTAGTTCTAACATAAACAGGAGAGTAGCAGTTTTTCAGAGGAAGTGGTTGTGTGCTCTTGGCCTTGTGCTGCGGGTTTCTTCTTTTTCCATGGTTGAGCACTACTGTTTCTTTTTCTACTCGGTCTTGGCATTTGCTGCTGTGGCAAACATCTATTTCTTGAGACGAATGATAGCCACAGATATGCCTGCACCATCCAGCAGAACTGCATTTTGAATGCTCGTTTTGACCCTACTTGCTGTGACATTGGGAATGGAAATTTATGGAAAGATGGAAGGAGAATGAGAGAACACTACTGAATGTACCTGAATCCTTTTCTTTTGTCCCTGTTTGGTTTTTTTTTTCCTCTTTCCCCCATCTTGGTTCTGACATATCTCTTAGCCAAGACCACAGTTGCTTGTTTGTACAAGAACTAACATCTAAATGGAGCAATTGATTTGTGGATATTGTACAAATTTGGTTTATGGCATTACAAATGAGTTTATGGCCATCAACACAATAAGTGCTATATTAGCAGCTTTAGCAGCTTGCTGAAACCTGCTGCAAAATTTGAATGGAGGTAATAAATTCATGCTCCTTGCTAGTTTTTGCTGTTGTCCCTGGTGTAACTGTCCAGTGGATAAGTGAATGACACACTGTCAATCTAGGCACATCAGGAAGGCTAAATATTCTTTTTTTTTTTTTTTAACCCACTCTTCTGTTTATCCATTCCTGTCTCTCACTTCCTATCTGCCATCTCTAGCACATGGAGCAGCAATCGACCACTCATCTGCTGTGAGCAATAAGCTATTATTTGCCATATGTCCAGCATTCTGTGCTGCTGAACTTCAGACATCCTCGACTATATTGCTACCTAGCAGCTCCACCATTACCTGTGTCATAGAGGTTTCTTTGAGTCTGCATGAGTTCAGCAAAAACCAGAATTAAAAGATACCTTTGGCGTAACAGTGAAAAGACACAAGCTGTAGGCAAGCCATGTACACGAGGCCAGATCAGAAACTCTGCATAAATGGTTGATTTCAGGGTAAGGCAGAAGCGCCTCCACCCCCAAGACTGCCTGCAGAACCCTAACAGCCCTGGGAGATTTTTTTGTGGTGGTGAGAGAGGGAATTTATTGGAGATTTCCTCAGCTGTAATAATTTTTCCTCAGAGCCTGCCCTGTCCACTGACCTCCAGGAGTTTTAGGGTAGGTCCCCTGATAGGGTGGCCCCAGGGCTGCAGGAGGGAGTCGAGAGCATCCGAGAGGCACCTGACCTCCACGCTCAGTTAATCCTCAGAGATGACGGGGGTCCAAAGGCTGAATTTCCCAACTGTTTTGTCCGTGCTCCCCTGTCCTGGCTGCTGCTCCTGCAGGATGCAGCTCACATGCTGTTCTTGGTGGGGGTGAGCGAACTAGCAGGAGGAATTGTCGAGGACGGAGTTGCTAACTTTAGGCAAACAGTAGTTAATCTTTCCAAGAGGGTAGATTTATAGTCTGGCTTCTAAGCATTTGAATTCATTGTTACAGCTAATGGACATCTCATATTGTCTTAAATCACTGGCTCCTTACTGTGCCAAATAGTAATAGAAACCTTAGAGCTATCCTAATTTGGCACCTATGTTTCAAATCAGTTGCCAAAGGAATGTAGAGGGGGAAAAAAAGATCAATTGAAATGTTTTTCTGAGTGCTTTCCCTGTGAAATGCTTTGCAGGGCTTGAACTCCTGAACATCAGATGCAGCGTATGGTACTTTAGTAAGTTGATGCTAGCTACGTCCTTATTTTTCCATGTTAACTGTATTTATCAAATTTACCATAGAGGGAGAGATATATTGATTTGGTGAGCAAATGAAAAAAAAAAAAGTTATAGACTGTCTGAATTTTTTTTTGGTATGATACCGCTGCTGTTATATGTAATGAAATAGTTGACTCGTAATGAATGATCTCCTGTAGAAGTTATCACTGTGTAAAGTATGGTCAGTGATTTTACGTGGCATGATTTATGGATGTAACTTTTAATTTACATAAGCAACCTCCTTCTGTAAATATTCTTAGCATATCACATTGTATCTCATTTCCTTTTATGTGAGAAATTAATATGGAGCCCTGTGAGTGCTGAGCGAAGGACCTCCATGCCTGGCTCTTGTCTGAGCATGGCACATGCATTGTGGTGGAGCCAAGAGGGAAAAATCCTCTGACACTTGCTTTCCAAATGTTGAAACTTGAAGAAGATTTTTGATTCTGTCTGGGAAGACCACCTTCCTTTGAGGTAGCTGCGTTGGAGAAACGTGGAAGGGGCTCTGCCCTCCCTCTGCGAGACTCATTCATTCAACCATTGCATCTACCTCCACACCAGTACAGCTTCCAGGCTAGAAAAACACAAGTCTTGGCCGATTTCATGGTAAGAGACACAGGGATTTTAATGCTGAAAGAAAGGTCTGGAGAGTTTAGCCTTTAATGAGATAACCTGAGAAATTTTGCAGGAAACCCATGATTTATCTTGCCCAGCACTCACTCTTTGATGGCATAGACTTTTTCCTATTTAAGAAAGACCTTTTCTTTGTTCTAGGAAAATACCAAGGTGATCATTGCACTGTGTAGCAGATTTTTCTCTTGAAAAACTGTCTTGCACATGATTAACTTTATGGTGTATAATGGAGAGAAAGCTGCAAGGTGATGGTTAATGGCATCTGAAAAGCCATTGTTAACCTCAGCTTATAGAGATTTACAGGGATTGCTTAATATAATCAATATGCTGATTACATTGTTATAAATAAATGTTTATGAATATCAGTTCTTCAGTGGAATAAAGAAATATTTAATAGATGTATCTGAAAAACTTCCACCTCCCTCTTCCATGTTTACAAAAATGGGTACATTTAGCAAGTAGGTTTTTGTTTTGAATAAAAGTTTTCCCAGTGTGGTTTGTTTACCTATATATCTATATATACACAGAGGCATATGTGTGTTTGTATATATCTATATATTTTTGTATATATAGCTCATTTCCCATACCATTTTAATTATTGTGCGGGTGGCTGAATAGAGCAAAAACGAATGATAAAGTGATGTGGGAAAATGCAAATGTGACACACCGGGGAAAACAATGAAAAGACATGAACACTGGAAAAAAAAATCAAAAAAAAAAAAGGCAAGAAACACCAGGAGTGAAGTGGTTAAGGAGGTTGCCGCAGCAGGAAGCGGGTATAGCTCTGTTTTCAGTGTGCTCATGGGAACCAAATTGGAAAGTGTTGTGGTAAAAGTGTGTGGAAAAAAAAAAAAAAAAGAAAGATATGAATTAAGCTATAAATATCTGTTTTTCTTTGAAGTTTTGTGACCAACAATTAATGTTACTGGAAATCTCATAAAGAGTTGTTGTTTTATAAACTCTGGTTTGGCTGAATGATGCAAAGTAAAGAGAACATTAGCTCATCTCCAAAGGCAGCTTCTGTACACCGATTTTTGAGCTCCTGCCGCAGGTATAGAGTACGTGCAGAAAAAAGCCTTGTATTCCTTTCCTCTGCTGGTGATGCTGGCTACAGAAGTGCCTTTAAATTATAGATCCTGACATGGAGGAAGAAAAGGTGTATTTGAAAGGACTATGTCTATATGTTATGTGTCCTCTTAGTGAAAATGAGTTAGAAACATTTATTTTCTGTGTTTATCCACACTCTGAAAATCAGGCCTCTTAGAAGGAATTAACTCTAAAACAGCAGGCTGTTGTCTAACCTGTTTTTCTTTTTCTCAAATTAAAAATCCAATAACTTCTAAATGTGTAGTAGTCCAATAAATGGACTTGAAGGTCACATTGTTTTTCAGGATTTATCTGGAAAAAAGACTGCTCTCTTCTCTAAACAAGGCCAAAGTAGTGTTAAGATTTTTTTTTTATTTTTTTTTTTTAATAAATACCTAGCTGTTATATTCCAATTAGGTGCCACCTTCCCCTTGTAAGGGAGAGATGTCATTACCAGTGAATATGATCATATTAAAAGTCTATTTAAAGCTGGTAATGATGTTGCAAAGCTGGAGATTCTAAAGAAATAATCTCTATCATCTCCACATTGAGCAATTTAGGTGGGTCTGTTATAACAGCTATAGATGGCAATTGTAGTGGCTTCCATTCATTTTGCAGGTTTTGTCTCAAAGTCTTTTACAAAATAATGGATGCTCATTCTAAAACTGTATGTGGACATGTTTGTGTTTAACTCGTGAGTGTAATTAGCACAGTGCAGTTGTCAAGATGATTATCTCAGATACATATTTCCTACCTGCTGTAACATATTGCCAAGGTGTCTTCTCACTTGGTACCCGTCCATCCTAGACTTCCTGGAAAGGGGGGACAGATTGTACTACGTGATATTGTGTAGCATCATGACCTCGGTCCCTCCTGAGGGTTTTTTCCACCTCTGGATACTCGTGTGTAAGGAAATATAGCTAGACTGGCATGGAGACTGGTGCATCTTGGTATTCCTCAGTCAGGTGTGAAACCAGCATCCCTGGGAGAAACTGTGGCCAGAAGTGCAGCTCCTTTACTGCTTCCTGGCCGCAGAGTAAGACCGGAAAAAATTCAGGTTTCCAAAGTCTTCGCAGGTTGGTGCATCCTCTGCAGATCCATTGCAGGCCTACAGAGCAGGCAGGACTTGCAGGGTAGAGATGTCAGTATCACCCCAGTCCCTTGATGGAGGGATGCAGAGGGAACTGCTTAGAAAACCTCACCAAATAGCCCGCCTCCCTCTCTGGCCTTGCGGAAAGACCTAAGGCTTTGCCCTATGCGATGTAACACACCTATTTTGCCAACGTAGGTTGTGGTTCAGAAGGTGAAGCTCATTAAATCAAGTTTTATCTATTTCTTACTAGTGTGCTGTGCAGCTACTACAGCAGAGGACACGGTTGCTGGGGTTCTTGTTTGGCAATTTTTTTGAATTGGCTGCACAACTGTCAGCATCGTGTCCGGGTGAGTTTCTTCCTCCAGCGCTCGTATTATTTGCTCTGGGGGCCCTTGTCAGCTCACATTCAGCTTGTTTGCAGACAAAAACTACCAGCAGGGAATGAACTGTGATTGAAATTGAGATGCTGAGCTACTGTACAGACTCTGTGAGATACAGCTGCTTTGTATACAAGTGTCTGAGCTCTCTGGGACTGACTTTACTGTTGTTTAAATAAAATCCCGTTCTGATTGGTTTACTGAAAAGCTCTGCCTACCCTCAAGGCCCTGTTTTGCACTCAGATTATTAAAAAATTAGCTTGAGGCTGTGTTTGGGGTTTAATTCACTCCATCACTTTTCTTCATATATAGATGTATTTCCCCCTACAGCTGCAATCTGCAAAAATAGCTTTAGTGCTGAGACATGCTGTGGTCTAGCTGAATCAGCCTAAAATACGTGAAGACAGTAGATTTGAATCAAACTTCAGGAGAGAGAGAGAACTTCTCCTTGAGTTGATTTTTAGATTCATTTTCGCTAGGGTACAGTTCAGCGCTGTAAAACAGAACTGAGGGAAGGAAAATCAGCCTGGGTCTGTCTTCTAAACACAGCCGTCCTGTGGCATGTCATTAAATATAATACTTCTTCCATTGCTCTCTCCTTTTAGCAAAAGAAATCCTTAGAAGTCTTTGAGAGGAATTTGTATGGATGAAACAACGTGGGTGAAAGTCTGACTGTATTAAAGCCACTGGGACCGTTGCAGTTGCCTTCACTGTACCCAGATTTCTACCCTCTGTTATTGGTTTTTTCTTGTGTTTTATTTTTTTCCACATGGCTTCTACCACAACTTTGCACCACTGCCTTGTAAATTAAGTGTATATTAGAATGAATTATCAGGACAGAATAGTCTTAGACCTTTTTTGAATGCACGACTAAGCACTTTATCTGCATCTAAATATCTTTACAAATCTGAGTCTTAATGAGAAACTTAATACTGCTTTATTCAGGCAAGCCCAGGTTATAAATGCCCACCACTCAAGTTTTACTTGTGATTGAGTTTGCACACTCATGCAAATGTCTTACGCTACCTTTAGGAAAGTCCTAATTTGATTTTCAATCTAAAGGTTGTTCAGCTTCAGTATTTGTTTGAGAACCAGCACGGTAAATGAGGAAGACTGCATCAGTGCAACACCAGGCTCTCGGTAAGGCCATGCAGAACAGTATAGTCTACATTAAATGAAATTTCTTTTAATCAATAAAATAAAGCCTCATTAGTAGGAAGATGTTTGGGCATTTTTATTTAGTTGTTTAGTTCTTCACAATGTTTTGCATGTTATGATTTGACATTGACAAAAATATATACCTTAGGGCTTTGTAAAGCTTCAAATGTTGTTTCAGAAAAAAATACAGACATCTCTTCCCAGAAATCCTGCGGTACTATGACTGCAAATTTCATACGAAACAATATTTGCATCAAGGAAATGTTGTCGTATTTTTCTGTCCACATCGCTGATACTATCGTGCTGAAAGCATCATTGTAGAAATTACTCCAGATTATGATAAACTCAATACGTTTGTGAAAAGAATTATATGATGTGGCATCTGCAGTAACACGGATATGAGACCTGATGGTCCGGCAAGTCTCCTTTGCTCCAGATTTCCATGTCTTCAGTGCAAAGAAAGGTGTTTGTTTTGTTAATCGTAAGGTAGCTAATCCAACTTGGCTATTTTGATTTTTAATCCTATCAGAGACAAGGCTCTCTTTACCCTGGAAAACAAATCTCACCAGAAAATACACCTCATTTGGCACTGAAAACAAAGCTTCAGACTAATGGAATTCCAAGAAATGTTAATGCTGGTTTTCTTCTGTTCTTGAGAACAATATCTTAATTCTTGATGCTTATCTTCGGTTATACTTTGTTGCTAATGCTGAGCTAACGGGAGATTTGATCGAATAACGACAGCGGTGCTTTATGACAGATCTTATTTGTATCCAGCCCTAAAGCTGGTCTTTCTCTGCAAGTGCACTGCAACCGAAGGCAGAAGGGCCCAGCAATTAGTACGATTCCTAAGTAATAAATTAGTTCATCCAGTTCTATACATGATACAGTCATTATGTGGTGGAAAACTGAATCCATACTTTTGTTTCTGGTAGGCTGCAGTGGTATAATGTGCGCTACAGACTTTTAATATCTTTTGCATTTGGAAAAAACATAGCACTCTCCCACTAAGAACCAGAAATCCCCTTGTGTTCTTATGAACATGATATTCAAAAATGCAGCGTGAAGAGAATTTTATGTTGGCGAGGAGCAGGGAAGAGGCATTTCACAATGTGCCACCACTATCCCGAGCAGAAATGAGCAGTGCTAATCCTGGAAACTTGCTCACAAGTGTTTAAAACTATCTGAAGGCATTTTCTGAGTACAAGTGAATCAATATATGGCTTACCTTTTAAAAGATCTGAGCAAATTAGCAATTTGTAAATGCCAATTGGTTCATTTGTCCTCAGTGCAAAGGAACAAATCCCATTCAGACTTGTGCTCCGATAAATGGAGACTGATCGGACTCTCCCAGACACGTTTGCGTGATTGGGACCCTGAAGGCGTAGGCTATGGTTCCCATATCTCGTATCTCTTACATCTTCTATTCTTCAGAGACCCACGAGTTACTGACAGGCTATGGAATTGCAGTAAACTGCACACCGGGAAAATAGCAAGGCGGCTTACTAATTAACCCTGGTGAACCTACCATGAGATGGACAGACAGAGGGGAAGTGTGGTCTTCAGAGCCAAGGAGCCACCACTCCAACTTCTCATTGTCATGTGAGATGCAGTATGTTAAATTTGTGGACCACATGGAACAAATCCATGGGTAATGCTTGCGGGAAATACGTGGGCTGAGCTGCTTAATATATGCTTGGATTGTCACTCTCATCTGAAAGGAAGCAATGTCTTTAATTAAAGTTAATGAAGAATCTCCCTTAATTCCCAGATGGCAAGAAGGGAATGTGAGTTCATGATTGTGCACCTTTGCACGGCCATCGCTATTTAGTTACAAACACAGCTTAGAAACAGCACTTGTAAGCTGGCCTGAATCGTAATTCCTGCAGTCTGAGGTACCGCACTCGGTAGCAGGAGCAGGATGTCTTTGATTCCAAAGGCACTATAGACATGAACTCTTAAGCTCAGAGAGCATTGCAATTGTAAAGGCCTTATAACAGCAAAGGTTTCAGTCTCATTAACAGACCATCCCACAGTTTTAATTGTTTAAAAATATAGTTAATAACTACGTATCATGTCTGGGAAAAATTAATTACTGAACAATTCTTGTGTAATCCATGTGATAGCTCACATAATTCAGTCAGCTGAATATAGTGAGCTGACTTTAATAAAATAAATACAGGCTATTCAATATGTAAATGAGCTACTTAAAAATATATACTAATGGATCATTAACCTCTCTTGAACTTATATTCTTAGTGAAAAAAATCACATTAAGTGAATATAGGATTATGGCAATATGGACCTGTTAAGAAAGAATCCCAGTAAGCACGTGAGCTGGGAGATGCTGCGGCAGGGAAACCAGGCGGGATGTGTAGCGCTTCCCAAAGCTCTGCAGCAGACTGAGTGGGAAACTGGGATGCGGCACCGGCTGGGCAGAGAGTTGGTTGGATGGTCACTGACAGGGACAAACATCTACAGGAAATGAGAGAACACTCTTTTTCTCTATCTCCACTTCTCTGCCAAACTCTTTTATCGCTTTCGTCTAGGTTAGAGCTCTTTGTGCGCCCCTCTGCAGAAGCTAGCACCCATCCCAAAACCCAGCTGGCTTTATCTGCCCCAGAGACCCAGCTTCGTGGGGGACCAAACAAATTGGAGCCAACGCACATGTGTTGAGCTGCGCGGTATTTGCATGGCACCTGCCCACACGCCGACTCTAACTATTGTTATCTGCCTTTCAATTTCACAAGCACAGGATTTTACTCCTAAAAATAGCTGAGAGCCTTGTAGAGCCACAGTAAATAGGACTTTAAATCGCTTTGATCGCTATCTGCAGTTGCGTGGGTTTAGAAGTTACAAAGTAGATTTTGGTATCAAACACACCTTCGGCTTTGGTGAGTGTCTCTGGAAAGAAAGAGAATGTGAGAGGAAGAGAGGATGCTAAACCTGGGCCACGTTGTCAACTGTATGCCAATTCTTTGCAGCTAAGACATAACCGAATTCAGAATCATCTGGGTAAGGCATCCAAAACGTAGTTATTTTTAACTAGAACAGTATATTGTAAAACTGCAGCCCACTATGCATTTAATTTTTGATATTTTACATACCCAATTCTGTTTATAATTTTTTCTCTCTGTTAAAACCAGACCTTGACATGGAATAGTGCCCCCTCAGCCATTTAGAAATAAAGCAGTGGGGACCACTAACTGTGGCTGGCTTTGCAGCTTTAACTGGCCTTTATTACCATAGCCATAAATAGCAAACCGCCCCAAATATTACAGGAGTTTTGTTGGCTTTAACCAATGAAGTAGAACAAGACCTCTGAATACCCCATTAGTTCCAGTGCTGTGCTTTGACGACTTTGCATTGGCAGCTCTTTTTCTATACAAGTCACTAGCCTCACCCGTGTCTCTTAACAAATACCGTTGACAGGCACCATTGCAATTTTTCTGCATGTTCTGACAGTTTAATTCAGTACCTCCTGGCTAAGAAGCCAGAGCCTGAGGGGGTAATTCAGCACCTTGGCATCACACTGCTGCAATTAAAATAATTAAGGGAGTTGGGATGGGCTTACAGAGCTTTCCTTCTTCTGCAGCCTTGTACAGAGAGTGCACTTTCCTATTCCCTCATGGAATGAATACAGGAGCTTCCTTTACAATGTGCTGCAGTGAAATTTTTTAAGGTGATGCTTATTTCCAGTCTCTATTTGCAAAGCTCTTTGCGTTCATGCCTAACAAGTTCTTTCTTTCTCTCTGTGCTTGTATACAACCTGATTTCCTCATTTCCCTAAATACAAGGCGACAAATACTTTATATTCCAGCTGTGATTTCTTTGGATTAAGAGAGGTGAATAACCCCTTGGCTGCATAATCTTAGTCAAATCATTTGCTTTGGTGCTCAGTAAGGACAGCTAAGCATAGCTGTCTAAATTGGTAGGTCTCATTTCCCTTTCTGAGAAGGAAAGTGAAATACCAAAAATGAGAGCTGCTTTACTCTACCCTTGCTATTAAAGGTGAAGAGAACAGCCAGGCAGGCTTTCGTGTGTTTGTGCATGCATTTAGAAAATACTAATATATGGATATAATATGTATGTATAATGGAAAGGGTTTGTTGTTTTCCTTTGTTCGTGTATCTCATACTGGGTATATTTATAGGACTTGCACATATAAGAATCCTACAGAAACACATTTTGCTGAGGCGTGTATCCCATATCTCTCTAAACCAGGTGATATCCTGGTTTTACTGAATGGAAACCTCCCCTGACACCTCTGGCTCTGCATTCCACTTGGGAGTTCACCTTGTTTGCCGTGTAAGTGAACTCCAAAGGATGGAGATAAGAATTTGAAAGGAGCTGTGATAAATATCAGCTGTGTGAAGTGAGCAGAAATACTCCGTGTCATGTTCAGCTCATCTAATGTACGCAGCACGCGCAGGTATATCGCACGCTGATCTGAGCCGCCTTATCTGCACGTATGGTGTGTGTGCCTGATGCAGCCTTTCCCTGGATAACTCATAGCAAGCTCAAAAAATGCTGCCCCTGTATTTTGTCAGACCCTGAAACATTAATCATGAGAAGGAAAAAATAGTCTCAGTCAACAGTATTGCAAGAGATTTGTTCTGTGGGTTCAGGTCACGGGTTTTCCGCAGCTCAGGAGACCTGTGTGGTATCAACGGAATGAAATCCAAGATGGTAACCCGTTAATGTCAGGGCGGATAATCAGAGCCAGGCTCTAGCTTTGAAGCTTACCACTTTAGCTGTTCCTAAGCCCACCCCTCAGAGACACGGGCTGGTGTTGGCATATATTGCCATCTCACTCCTGCTCACCCTTTTCTCAGTGACTGGTTTTTCCTGTTAGTTTCCCTGGCTTTCTCTGTACAGCTCAGCACCGTTCTGTAAGGCCAGGAGACCAAGGCTGGTAGACATCAGCTCAGGCTGTCGCGGAGGGAGAAGGGGCTGTTTCCACAGACTGGCTGACAAGTTGGCCAGCCAAAGCCTTGATGCCCCATCCGTGTCCCTCATGGGTTCCTGAGATTACGAGGGGGGCAGGTTGTGGCTGCACTGGGAGGTGGCCTCTTGTCGGGTGACTCTGCAAAAGTCTTTTTTCTCAACACTCTCGCTTGGGTAGGGAGGAGCAAACTGACAGTTCCTCCCTTGGGTCTTTTATGTTTCAGCTCGTAGGTTTAAATTTAATATTTTTCTGCCTCTGGGAACACTGTGTTCCAGGGTTTAAAATGTGCTTGTTCTACCCGGGGGGTGACCCGATGGCTGCGCGCCGCTTGGCCACGTGAAGCGGGCAGTGCGGGACGTGCGCGCGTGGTAGGCGCAGGCACGTGGCTCCGGCTCCGCTCCGTAATCCCTGCTCCCTATGTGCAGCACGGCTGTAATGACCATAAGGGTTTGGTGCCCGCAAAAGCACTTGAACTCCTTCAAGCAACAAATAATAAAAAAGCAAGTACTTAATATAAATGGCTGCTCCTGTTAAAGTCTGACCCTTGCAAAGCAGTCTGTTACCAAAAATAAAACTTGTCCAAAATGACTTTGTTGTTGTTTACCTAATGTATTAAACTAACAGATATTGCAATTTAAAATGGTTTTTTGAAGGATCAAATGTATCCTCACTGTGCACGGGTGTTGGCTCTGGCGGCAGCTCAGTAGCACCTCGTCTCGCTAGACAAGACCCGACCGTTCAGGTGGGACCGGCAGGTTTCGGCTTCGCTGAACTATCCAGTGTTTCACAGCCGTCACGTGCGTCTTTCAGGAGTGAGGGGGAAGGAAGTGGGTTTTAGAGTTTGTGTTTGTCATTGAAGTTCCTGATTATGCGTACAAATGGGTTGTGCATTTCAGTTATTTGGATAAGTAATATCAGTACAATACCCTAGGTGCTTTGTATCTATGTGGGGGCATTACTGGTTTTGGCCTGAACTGATGCTGGAGGATGTTAAAGTTGCAGCGAAAGGGTTGTGTCCTGATTCCAGCGCGTCTGCTACACCTGCAAGCTCTTACCAGGTCTGCACCTACAGTGAAATGTGTCACCACTATAGTTAGATTTTCCTTTTATCTTCGCAAAGGTGTGCTTAGGCAATGGTACCTCTGCGCCTCACCTATTTTACTAGTAAGATCTTTTGCCCATTTCCTGCATACTGAGAAGCCTCCTTGGTGTCAGGTAGTGATGCAGTGGAAAGAGCAAGAGTCACGTACCATGTTCAGGCTGGGCCTTTCCTGTGCACGCTCTCTCTTGCTTCCAGGAAGGCTGCTGTAACTTTAAAAAAGATTTTGCAAAGCATCTACCTCCAGTAGCTCGGCTGAAATAAGAGTGTCTCATGAGTTTAATGGATCAAACAGCGGTGATGGGTTTTATGGCTCTTTTTCACTTTAGGGCTAAGGGAAGAGAGAGCAGGGCAGGTTGGTTTTAAATTCAAGGATTTATGTTGTTAATCCTCCTGGCTAATTATAATTTATGGGATCCTGATAAATTAATATGCAGTTGCTATTCAAACACAGAGAATAGTGTAAGGCAGGCATAAACAAGTCTTGTTCATTTTTAATTTATTTTCACCAATGGAGAATATTAAATAAAATGAACGCTGGGGCATTTCATGGGAAGTTTCATTTTCATTATTTATCTTCAGATTTATGGACTTCATATAACAATTTTCCAAACATTTCTCCCTCTAATGAAAATCACATTGTGACTTTGAGCATACTGAATGCCATGCAGAAGCACAGTTGTAGCGTGCTTTCTGAACACAGATTTCAGGATCACTGTAAGAGTGGGGATGGCAAAGAAAAACCCTTGATTGGTTATTTTTAATGCTGTGAATTTAAGCATTTATTAAAGTGAGAGGCTGACATCAATAGCATTGTGTGCATTTCTCTTTGAAGCTCTTGAGTATGTTTAAGCCCCGCTTGGCACTTTACCAGCCCTGGGCTCTCTCTGGCAGAAATTGCCACAGTCGTGAAGAGGGTGAGTGAGTGTTTGTAAAATTATTTTTGTCGAGTGAAAAAATCACGGAGTTATGGGATGGCTCTGGAGCACAGATTACTAGACATCCAGGAACACGAGCGTTGCACAAAATTTGTCTTAATCATAAATAGCATCCATACTTTCAGTAATTACAAGGTCAGACAAACTAAGTAGAATCTAAACCAGTGACAAACATCTCAGATTGGATAAATAACAGCTATTGTATAAGGGGAAAATTATGATGAATCAGCATCTTCCATTTAGGATCCAGAGGAAAAACACCTGAGTCAGGACGGAACGCACACTCTGGCAAAGCTTGCTTCTCTCCATACTGCCTTCCCTCCCCCCTTTTACGCAGGATAGAAAGCGGCTGGGAGATCCCTCTGGTAACACGTAACAAGGACTGACTGTACGGAAATGTGTTGACAAATGAATAGCGCATAGGGCACAGGGCTCTACCACTCTGGTTTGAAACCAAAGGTAAAATCTTCACACTGACAGTCTTTTTTAGCTGTCTTTTGCTTTTTCTGCTTCTAAACCTGACTTTAAGGAGCCTCTTGGTTAATGCCAAGTAAATCTGACCACGTCTAGTCCCAGAATATGTATATTTCCCATTAAGAGTGATTCTATCTTCTGCCAAATAGAAAATGGAGGCTGCTGGACTATTAATCAAAATTGTTGTTACTTGAAAGTAGTAAAATATGTAATTACTGCCTGGGAGATTAGACTGAAGACTGGGGAAAAATAGAGGTTTGGCCTTTTAAGAGCTTTGTCTTCTCTTAGCTCGCCTGGTCCTGCCATGTCTTTGGCCAGCTGAGGTTCTGCAGACTGTGCTGTTTGGGATGTTTGAGATGCTTTCTAAGCAGCGGGATGAATTTTTTTTTAGGAAAAAAAGTTTGTTTTACGTTGAAATTTAGTCACAAGTTTTTCATAAATGAAAGTAGATGTGAATCTCCTTTCTCTGGAGGAAAACAAATTATACAAGTATTCCTGGATCTTGTTTGGGTTTTTTAAAGTATTTTGTTAAGCAATCTGTACTCATCTTGCTCTTTGTTAAAATTTCCTAAAGCAACAAAATTATTTAGCACCAAAATGCCTAAATTCAGGTGTGGCTTAGCCTGAATATTAGCCTGTATAAAGGGTCTGCTGCAATAATTTATAGGTATAGCTGCCATAGCAAGTCCTTTTGCTTTAGATACAGCTTCTAATGATTAAAAAAAAAAAGGACTTTTAGGAGTTCTTTGACTAGCAGAAGCACTTTTCCCCAGGATGTTTATACATATTGGGATTTTTGATGGCAGAGATATGTTGAAAGACTCATGTCCAAAGACAATTTTGTTACACTGACATAAATTCCTAGTGCAAAGCTATTCCTGGCCTTGAGGGCCAGGGTCCTTATTTTTCGTAACAAGATATAGGCTCCTACATCACTTTAATACTTTTGTAAACATTGCTTCTTGCCTAATGTTGTAATCTATTCCTGGAGTTCTGAGATACAGTTTTACTTCTCAATTTACCATCTATTTACCGATATTTTTAAAAAAATATTTTCTAAATTCATAACCTGACTTCCAGCTTGGCAGGTTTACCAGTTCCCAAGATCTCTGCAATTTTATTTTCCATAGGGAAAAGCTGGCAGCACAGTAAATAGTGTTTTGAAATTAGTCTGCTCCATCCAACATTTTTCAGGCAGCAAAGGCTTCTGTCCAAGTATTAGATGACCATATAATGGCATCAGAGGGTTCTGGTTTACAAACGTCGTGGTAATCAGTTCTAATTTTACATTTCCTGAGTATGTTTGGCATTGCCAGATTCAGCATCTCTTGAGGGTTTTGATTAGAGTCATAGAAAAATTTCAACTGGAGGGGACTCTGGAGGTCACCTAGTCCCCCCGCCTGCTCAGAGCAGGGCCAGCTTCCTCTCTGTGCATCCCAACAGCACTGGGGAAAGTATTGGAAGAAAAAACCTAACACATCCACCCCCAAACCTCAGTAGCACTGGGGAAAACCAGGAATGCTGGATTTGTGCTTCTCTTCACCCCCTTGTCCCCATCCCCAGTCATCAGTATTTAAAATTACACTCCGTGTGTTCATACCACCTCCTCCCAACCCCTGCCCCTCAGGTTTTATTTTCCAGTAAAGGATAGGACATTACCACTCAGGACAGGCGGTGTACTACAGCTCCAAAACTAAAATTGTGCAACCGTGCATTTGCTTTACTGATTTAATAGAGTCTCCTCTTATTTTTTCTCTGCTAACTTGTCTTGTATGGGCAACTATACATGCAGTTGTTTCCATTTTTGCTGAGGCTGGACTGCAGGTTCCGTAAAAGATGTGGATTTGCCCGTTTCATAAATCAGCCTGATTACGACTTCTCAATGAGTTAGATAGTGGCATATGAACTTGTTCAGCCCCATTAAAATCAGGGTGACAGGAGCTAGCTAAGGCTCAAGTTAACGCACATCTGTCATGCCCTCATGGCAAAACCATGATAGAATAATAAAGAAATACCAAGTAAATTTAAAAACAGCATCTTCATTAAACTCAGCATCTCCATTAAAAGGGGTAAGTCCCAACAAAAGGTGCCGTGGGATCCTGTGGAGTTCAGTGGATTTTCCCTGGGGGCTGTTCCTGAGGTGAGGGGGAGTGAGAAGCGTGGTGAGTCAGGAAGGCATCTCTGCCAGCATGGGCTGGAGCGGCAAGAGTTTCCCTTCTTCCCTTTTCCTTGTTAAAATCTGTAATGTGCATAATATTCAAGCAGGGTATGGTAATTCTCAAAATAGAACTGCACGTATTTAATTAAGTACTTAGATTTTTAGGCTGCAGTCACTATAAATATACTATGCATTATGACAGAAATAGGGAAATCTGCTCTGAAGGAAGAACAACTGAGCACTGAAGTGGGTGAAGACATTGGGCATAGAGAACAAAAACCCAATTAGTCTCGTGCTGCAGTCCATCTGCTTCAAGAAGAGGGTACCCAACATAGATACATGGGACTAGAAAGCTGATGAGGTTGACCAATTCCCAGTTACAGGAAAAAATAGCCTTGAGAGTGGCCATGACCGATGTGGCTTTAGCTTAAGAGTTATTTTGCCGCTGAACAACTCTAGCTCAGTAGAACAAAGTTAAGTGACCGAATTATGGAATGCAAGAGGACTGTGGGGTAGCTACCGCTGGGAAAATAAATCCTAAAGCAAAATGTTTGCACCGGTTTTGGATGTTGTACTTCTTTGCTTAATTTTCAGAATATTTCATGCCATGAATACTTTTGCAACTGAATTTTCAAATTAAGTAAATATGTATTGAGAAACCTGGTGTTTACCCAAAGGTTTGGGGGGATAAATATTTCTGTTCCAATTATTGGATAAATGGTGGGTTTCAAGACAAAAACCTATAATGCTTACCAACCAAAACATTCTTAGTGTGAAATGTTGCAAAACTATGCTTTTTTGGCTCTGTAGAATAATGCAGTAAGTATTAGCATTGTATTTTTCTATTACTTGTGGATTTTGGTGCATCAGATGTTGGGATAAAATGTTGATTCGGAGAAATTACTCAAACTGAATTCTAGTGCACTCCCAAATGCCAGCAATAGTGGCAAATCTTTGTGGTTTTGCCGCAAAAGTGTTCGCTCGGGTGCCTGACTTGTGGGAAATGTGTGTGTTTTAATGAATTAATAACAGAGCTGATTTCCCTCTTCTTTTCAGCTTTCCTCTCTAGTCCCCATCATTATAATGAGCAGGACTCATGTTGCTGAATTCCATTATAAGTTACACAAAATGGGCAAATCTAATATGATTCCTCCCCTGTAGAATTAACATGAAAATCTATCGTAAATGGTTAATGTGGCATAACTCATGCGTGAATAGAGTTCTGTGCTGTCTAAACTATGTAAGCAAATACCGCTGTTGGAACTGAATGACATTTAAATAATATCACATTTTTAAAGGACTTTTTTTTTGAACCTCCCAACATGAATAGAGTACACTCAGAAAATGGGGGCGAGTGGGTAGAGGAACTATGGGGGCTTATTTCCAGCAAATGTTGAAACTGTAAGGTAGAGTTCAGTGGGGAAAAGGAGGTTAGAGCATAAGAAAGCCAGTTACTCACCAAAGCAGCGCTTGACTTTAATAATAAATAATATTGAATGTTGGGATATTAAAACAATTCATTCTTGGCAAAGCACAGGGAGGTTTTATTCCCCCCAGTAACTCTGGCTTGAACAAAATACTACTTATAAACTGCAGATTTTAATATAGCATCATGTTCCTACAGGTATAATAAAATAAAAACGTTAAGAGTATTAATTCCTTTAAAAGGGGTGATTAATCCCAGATGTGGAGTGTGCGTGGAGCGGTGGGGGTGGGCGTGCTAAGCGGGTGCAGGTGCTGACGGGGCTGTTGCACCGTGCTGCACATGTTCCCGGAACACAGCTGTTCTGCAAATCCTCTGCCAGTTGCTCCAAACCCTCTCTGAAGTTGTACTGCCTCTGGGCACAATTAAAAGCTGTATACTACGTTTCATAAAGTAGTGTTAGAAATTTAGGCTGAGCCAAAAAGGAGAGGGGGGAGGAAAAGGGGGGGAGAGCCCCTTGTTAAAGAGGAATTAACCTCTTTACCTTTGCTATT
Source organism: Aramus guarauna (assembly GCA_013400195.1). Taxonomy (NCBI): domain Eukaryota; kingdom Metazoa; phylum Chordata; class Aves; order Gruiformes; family Aramidae; genus Aramus; species Aramus guarauna. Next base: position 254,086 of record VXBL01010520.1, on the reverse strand, counting down.
GAAACAATAAAGCTTCTAAATGCCACATAAAAACTCCAGTATTAAGAGAAAAGATGCCACATGGACCTACAAAATACTATTTTTATTTCATATTGATTTTCAGTAATTCATTAACTAATATTAATATTTAATATTGGGGGTAAAATCTGCCCAGCCTCTTCCACCCATTTCTTGTGTTTTCTTCAAAAACATATTTGCTGGTGTACGTGAAAAATAACTGCTCCGGCACAGGACTACACGTGTTTCAAAAATGTTTTAAGTGCAAAATATTCTGAAGCTAAGATGTAGAGTAAAATAGTTTGAATTTTTTCTGCCTTGAGTACTTTCACCTTCAATCCTTTATGGTCACTTTACTGTGGCAAAAATTTTGGGGAAAACCCAAACTTTGCCAGCACTAGAAACATGGACGTTTCCTGTGACCGTCGGACAGAGGTGGCTGTGCTGGCGGGGCTGGAAACCCCTGCTCATGGCCCTCTGGGTGCTTGTATGGGTTGACTCCGTGCTGACACACCATGGCCATCTGCCCACCAACCGGGCACTGTCCAGGATGACTGACTACCCTTAGTAGTAGCATTTTACCACCACCATCAGTAGAGTTGGCAGGTCCTCAAAGTGTCTAAATCTCTGTCCTGCCAGTGCAAGGAAAGGATGAAAAGCACAGTACGATAGTGTCCGAGCACGTATGTAGAATTGGTAGAGCCTCCTTAGACAGACCAGCTGGGGGTGTGAACCAGAAGGGCCCTGAAAATGTTTGTTTATTTTTGGGTACAAAATATTAGTAACGGATTTAGAAGTCCCTTAATCTTACAGAGCCCAAACTTTTGGCGTCAGTCTGATGGATGCTGTCATGCAGTTCTGCCGCACTAGAGATCTGGAAATGATTCATGGGTCAAAGGACAACACCACTGTGTGTCTCATGTCTAGTGTCTCCTGCTCGCTGCATGGCAAGTTCTCGTGCTGAGCTTGCATGGTGGGATATAGGGCAGGCTCTGACTTAGCTAGCTGGGGTAGACTTCATAGATTTTCACTTTATATTGGAAAGAAAGAGGGAGGGAGAAAGACTTAAAGTATCCAAGAAACGTATTTTATAACTGTATACAAGCATGCCTCAGAGTCAACAAGAATTTCTCCAATAGTTTCTCTATGATAGGTGTCAACCACAGTGTGCACAAGTCTCCTTCTAAAACGAACTTATAATCTGTCATTAAAGGAAAATAAAGGACATTTCTGTAACAAAAAGAATTAAAAAAATAAAAATCTCTGTCTAGACAAACTTAATGGCAGTTGTAAAGGTTTTCTGATGCTATAGCATAGTGCTTGTTGGGTAGGGTCATAAAACATAGAATGAATGTTATGATATATAACTATGGGCTATTGACAAGATAAAGCAATAGGAAAGTCCTGAACAGAAGTGAAGCAATAACATGATCTGCCACCCTTTGCCACGGGTGGTATGCACGAAGGATTTGTGCCCAGAGAAATGACAAGATTTCAACGAAAGAACTTTAGACAGAGTATAGTTGAAGTAATGTTGGAGTTCTGGCATCATTTAGTGTGTATGTCCTTGGGCTCTAGTTCAGGAGTGTGCTTACCGTTAATCCATCCCGAACCTAAACTTGTACTTAAATCCCACTGAAATCAATGGGTCTTAATATGAATTTTTTCATTTTGATGAATAGGAATGGCTTACTTCCATATCCATGGTTGAACTTCACTGAATCACAGCTTTATCGGAATGGCAAGAGCTTAGAATGTTACTATTTATTGTTATGTGTTTATTATCCCTTTAAATTACTGTACTGTAATGTGATTTTTCAGCGAATAATATTAGCCAGTTGGATTAGAAATCACAGCTATGAGGGAATATAAATGCTTCACAGTTAAAATAATGCATATGCATTTAGTTTGTTCGGTTCCTGTAAAATCTATATCCATTTGTCCAGACCAAAGAATTCAGATACTCTTTGATTAGGGAAGTAAGTAAAGTGCAATTGATATAGTGCCATGCAAGCAATGAACCAGGCGCTCTGAAAGTGTTTGATTAAACTAATGTAAATGTTGCATCAAATTGTGAAAATATGTATGCCATAAATTATAGGGAGATGTGACTCTGAAAAGCAGAGGTGAATAAACTCTTGTCGTTGTGATTGTCTTGTTAGATTACTTATCTGTCACTTAATTTCACATTTAATGTCTCGTAGTTATGATATGCTTCAGTCTCAGCTTGATTTTATAAACTTTGGCTACAAACCTCAGTAGGGGAGTTTTGTAGCCTCTGGGACACACACGTGTTTCTGGTTTTGATTTTGACTATGGTGAATCAAAACTTTTTACCAGAATTACACCAGAATAAAACCAAAAAATTGGAATAAACTTGTTATTCAGTTGTTAGAATACATCCCTTCTGAGGAGAGGTCAGAGAGGAAAAAAACTAAGACCAGACAGCTGACTTCTGTTTCCACCTGCTCAATAAAATGTTAACCTTACTAAGATACAGCAGCCCTTGTTTCTTTTCCAGTCTATTCTGAGTTTGTTGAAAGTTATGGCAAAGTCATTTTTTAAAGATAATTATGCTTTGTAAATGTTAGCTTGATTTCGTAGCAGTAAACACACCTTCTGGTTACGCAGGAAACAAATTAGGAACATATGTCATCTTCCAAAAGCCAGCTAGCTGCATGTGGTGGTAGCATTGATTACAGCTATCTCCTGCACGTATGGAAAGGGCCAGAAAATATATGCTTAGTTTATGTCTGCTCATGTACAGTAAGACATGTATGTAGTCCTCCCTCCCATTGCAAAAACTTTTTTGTGGACATCAGTTCTCCTGGAATGTCTGTTCCAGCCTGTGGCTGGAAGTGAGGAATCTGTCACTGCACCTTCACCTTTGACTATGCCGGTCTGGGTAGAAGTTTTATCGCTGGTTTTCTTTTCAACTGTACATTGCACTTTTCCTGGCGGTTTTGGACATATGTGGTACTTTTCAATTGCTTTGATATTTTAGGAGAAAGGACTTATTAAAATACAAGAATACTATTTATCAGTCCCTTGCCAGTTTGGGGAAAACCCCGCTCCTCTACCCATATTATTGTCAGGTCTAATAATCTCCGTTACCTCTCTCCCCTGTTCTTTTTTATATCAGAAAACAGCGATAAAAGCTGATTCGAGGAATATGGACCTTTCCTTATCACCTAAGCTATGCTTAAAAAAATGACAAGGTGTGTCTATGGACACACTCCTACACGTGGCCCGTAAACCCAAGACCTCCATTGACTTTTGTGAAGCACTGTTGATGGCAGTTTTGTTTGACCAGCACACAGTCTTGGGTCTCACTAATTGCCTTGTTGATTTCGAACACTATAATAAAACTTTAAAATGTTTCAAGACGTTCGATAATGAGTACAAAGGCTTATATGTGAAGGCGGTTATGGGCTTCAGTGCAGCCAGTCAGTTATTCCAGCGTGTTTTGAAATGAATGAGTCTTCTGCAAGCTGAAAGACCAATACCTGGGGAAAAGCTGCATCTTTGATGCTGTTTTCTGTATTTGTACATGATCCAGGACTTATGACATTAGATTTGTACAACATTATAGCCAGAGCATCAAATGCATGAACTGTTAGTGAGCTTCCTCATAATCAGTCTGACAATGTTTCTTCTTTGCAGTGGGAAAGTCAAAAGATTAGCTTTGAAGGAAAAAAAAAATCAGTATGTGGCAAGTGTATATCGAATGCGAAGGCTGAAACAAATTCTCCAATGGCAACTATATATGAGAGGAGGTCTTGATTTTTCAAAAGTTTTAGTTTCACTATTTAGCACAGCAAATACAGGTGTAGCTGCCTGCCTTGCTTTTGGCTCAGGAGTTTATTTTAACTGCCAACAGATTTATTTGTTTATTTATTTATTTATTTTTCCTGAAGATGACTGGTTACATATCCTGTGGCAGTTTCTGTATTCAAGCAGCTCGCTTTTTTTTCATGCAGTCCCCAAACTGAATGCGTCAATTAGATACAGAAATACAAGTATACAAGATTATCAGGCTCTAGTTAAAGCTGTGCATTCATTTACAACTTGCTAAATTGTTTTGTTATTCTGAACTACATGAAACAGGCAGTCCAGTGCTTTGCCATTCTAAAAGCAACATTAAGTGTGCTGGAATACACCTAACTGTGAGACAATTTAAAGCTTCACTACAGTAAAACTCTAAAACTACTTGGAGTTCAGTAGGGTTAAGTCCTAACCAAATACTTGCATAGTAACCTGAGATAGAATAACTGGCTGTCATCAGTCATGGCCTATGTGTTTTGCTGGAAAAACAAAATGATCACAAAGTTTCTTCTGGCATTGGGAGCAGAGGATAGACTTGAATTTAAACTTGATTTCCCTCCCTTGACTGATGTTCATTAAACTGGTTAATTCCTTATAAATGTCATTCCTTTCCCTATCTCTCAGATACAGATATAAATATACAAACACTCGCAACTTAAGGACTGACCCAGAGTAACACTGACTTAGATTTGTCTGTAAATCCATTGAAGGCACACTATTCATAGTCACATGAAATTAAAAAATAATCTTATTGCAGTTGTACATAGTATTTGAGTACATTTCAACAGCCATGGTATGAAACCTAATGGTTGCATATATATACTTAGAAGCCAGCACATGGAAAAACACAATGGTCGTATTAAGAGACTTTTGTATTGGAGCTAAGGAAGGAGTAGCAGAATTCTGTTTTCGTAGCCAGCTGTAAGGAAGCATTCATTGAAAAGATGAGATTAATTTACATTTTTTGTTTAAAACCATCTGATACACAGTTAGGCTTGGCTCTCCCACAATAAGCAGTGGTTTTGACTGTCTTTTGTGTTGGGATTTTGCATTCATTTGAACCTGAAGTTCAAAGTGAACTTGTGGGGTCGAAGTGTGAAACCACATGGGACTGAAAGTGAAAGGAGGCATTCACACGACCCCCCCAAGCTGAGCACTGCTTGCGAACGCCTCTGCAGGAGCTGCCCCGATGCACGCAGCCCGTGCCACGAGCACCGCTCCTGGATAAGCAGGTAACCCCCTTAGGGAAAAAAATAAAGAGGTTGTGTTCAGTGCTCAGATTTACAGCTTGGGCCCTGGAGTGCTCGAGCAGCTGTGTTTTCTATTGATTTAATTGGATCATAGGTTTTCAGGAACAGATCTGTAATATTCACTCTGCACTTGCATGGTATCTTTCCCGTATTGTGGCCGCCTGCAGTTCAGAGCCACTGCTTCAGCTATTTGTAAATCTCCTTTAAAATGCGTGTTAAATACACACAAGGCCCACTCCCGCAATGAATAAAGGTTAGAAAATCACAATTCTAATACCTATTTTCAAATGTTAAAAGGTTTGTAACTTTTGCTCTCTGTAGATTGATTGACCGTGGGCATAGAAATACTTAGGGTATTCAGTACAGCTAGTTTTTCTTGCGTGGTGCACAGCAAGGCAATTCAGTGAAAGCTTTTAAAGCTGTACCCTTCACTTTGTGTTACCAGAGCGAGCATTTTCTGCATTTTGTTTCTGGAGTTTTCCTTCCCGTGTTTGTAGTAAAAAGGCGGCTCTGGAAAGTAAGTGATAATGAATATCAGTTAACAGATATGAGAAGCAAGGAAAAAGTTCTGGCATTTTATATATTTTGTTTTAGAATGCGAACTGGATAAGCCTCAAAGTATGAAGGTTATGATTAAATTGCCGGAGCAGTAAATCCTGACTCCCATGGCCTTACACTGGCTGCACAAAAGCAGCATTGTTATGCTGCATGGGGAGAACCGAGGTTCCACACAAAGGTCAGAGTGACACTGCTGGATGGGGAACGTTGTTTTGCATTCACAGATAAACAAGGTTAGCATCTCACCCGCTTGACAAAGAAACCCTTGCATGTTTTATACCAAAGGGCTGCGAGTGAGGATCTTGCAGTTGTTCTCGCGTGAAGCGCTAATGCCATTTTGTGTTTTATCAGTGACTGTTATCCCAGCATTTAACCTTCAGAGGTGACAAGAAGATTGTCGGTAGGGCTAATACAGTAAATAGTAGGGATTGTTGTTTTTGCAGTTGTTCTGACTTGCACTTGTATGATATTCTTTTGAATAAAAACTGTACAAATAGAGAGTAGAGTGCAGGATCTACAATGAGAAAGCTCGGTGTTAAACCTCTACGCTCTAGTACTCATATAAATATGCTTTGCATGCATTCATTAAAATAAGAAAGTAGTGCCACTTAGTAAACTCAGCTTTCTTTGAGTGTAGGAGTTGGAGAGAGGGAGAATGGTATTAAGAGGAGAATATTTTAGTCTACGCCAGCTCAGGGAGATTGCCACTAGCAGAAAATCCACAAGGGGTAGAGTTGTAATGATGCAAAGCTGCTGCTATTTTCATTTTGTTATGAGTCTTGCTGATTCAGAGCATCCCAACATGAATTACTATTAATATGGTCTTCTCAGTCCCCTAAGGGCAACCATTAGCAAAAGTAGGTATTGCTACGTGTTGTGGTGTAGGGCAGCAAAACGTACACTTTTTGGTGGCTACCTGGCTGAGTCTGGGCTTGTGCATACAGGTGACTCAGGGATGGTTGAAGACAGAAGCAAGGGTCGGTCAGGACAGCTAAAGATGGGGTTAAACATGAAGGAGGGAGATCTGCATGCCCATGTCGTGCTGAGAAGCAAGTGGCCCATATGTCACATCATGCTGCCGTGGAAGCCCACTGTAGCCAGGAGAGATCTGGTGTGGCTTTGCTGGAAAGGTCTTCCTGGCTCTGGACACAGCTGTCCAAACCAGTCCTCCCGGGGAAGTAGAGCCAGATGACACTGCATAAGTAAGAAATGACTTTGTACCATCAATCTAAAAAAAGTGAAGGTTTTGCTTTTTGTTTTGTTTTGCTTTCGGTAAGACAAAAAATCCCAAGCCTATGTAAGGTTAACCCCAATAAATCAGGCTGAAATTATTTCCAGATCTAGCTGTTTGTTTGCATCTTCAGCCACTGCTGCACAGACTCAAGAGAGCTTTTCCTTTATGATTTGGTCTACATGAACTTCAAAATTAAAAATGTTGGAATCCTGCACATCTCCTTTCCTATCCAAAGCTGATGACACATTATGATGTTATTTTTTTAAAAAAAAGAAATAAACAAAGGAAAAAAAGTCTGGTTTTGTGTGAGGATCTACACGCAGACCAAAATAGCAATCAGGAGGACCTTTCAAAGCATTTTCTCATTTGGAAACAGCTAATCCTTAGTTTTTAGTGGACATTGCATGACTTCATCAGTGGATTCTGAGAGGGGCTTACTAACGGGCTGAGCACATGGTGGTGATGCTATTGAAGTGAAATGCTATTTCACTGTCACAAATAGTGATAGTCTGAGGAATGAATAGTAAGTAAAAATGGCAAGTGTCTTTTTTTTTTTTTCCAAGCCAGTATGTAAACCGTAATATAGTGAGTGGGGAAATGGATCAGCAAAGCATGCATCTGTAGTGAACTGCACTTAAGGAGGAAGATAAATCTGAACTTATTTTACTGGGTTTAGCACTATCAAGTTTTTCTACTTAAGAAATTTTAAGGGCTTGTTTCCAGCGTTGTCCAAGCAAACTGTAAAGGATTGGGAAAGAGAGCCCACCCGTCCCCCAAGGCCATAAATCAATTCTTCAGTGATGGTATATTAAATGATAACCTTGCCATGTTTAATGTCGGAGCAGAAGGAGCTGCGGAGGCACTGTTCCTTCCAGCTGTATCTGCGAGGGTGAATTAACCAAGTGAACGTGAATCTGAGCTTTCATAAAGCTAATGAGAGCGATCTTGCAAAACGTGGCACTACCGCATTTCTCTCTGGTGCTGTCTCCTGAGAAGCCACAACCCTACTTTAAAGGTGGACTTCTTTTTCCCTTGGATTTCTTCATCTCTGCTGATGTGGTGAGAGTGAAAGACAGCCTTTTCAGTCACTTGGTTTGGGGTGGAGTTTCTTTACAAATTGAATAATGTGGTCTTTTGTTTGAAAATAATTTCTATTTTTTGCGTAAAATGGTCCACGCTACAGTGCTCTTTTTGAGATTGTTTTAAATGAAGCTTTCCCTGACTTCTGTGGGAGCAGGATTGATTGTCTTTCCTTGAGAAACCTGCCTTTGCAAACAGCCACTACTAAGCTCTGAAAGAGTTAAGCAAATTCAAGGCTCTGCAAGCCAAAATTCACTTTTCAATGTGCTTGTTGTACTTCAAATGTCAATCTATTTGAAAAGGAGAGTGTCCCAATTATTTAGATGGCCAAAAGAAACAGCTTCGATTCTTTATCACATAAATACACTTAAAAGCGTGATTTAAAACAGATGAACAGAGAACTGAATTAGTGTTTTGGTTGCTGCGCGGAGCCAAGTGTAGGCCTCCTTGGCACCGGCCGAGCCTGCTCCGTAGCTCCGGTCCCAGAGCAGCTCCGAGTGCTTTGAAGGCGGTGAACAGCCCTGGCAGCCGTACAGCCCCGCTCCCGACACCCCTCCTCGCTCGTGCCTTTAGTCGCCCCTCGGAAACGGCTCCGCGCCGAGATGAAAGCGCGCCGGCTAGCTGGGAGCAGGTCGGTAGCCGCTGCACCTTCGCTGTAGCCGGTGTTAATTTGGGATGGCAAGCTCTGAAGTTCCTTTCCAGCTAATTTGTTCATATAATTAAGTTAGCAAAATCATATGTTTTATTAATCTAATAAAATGCATTTCATGGTTTAGACTGTCTTTAATCCTTTGACCTTTGAAGTCACTCTTTATAGTCTTCAGATTGCAGTAATTTATTTTGGTTGTTTCTGTTGGGAAAACAGTTTAACAATCTGCTTTCGTTCCAGTTTTACATTTTTTTCCCTTAAAGGTAAATGGGATTAGTAAACATCTGCTTCTTTTGAATATTTACAAACTTCACAATCAAGATTTAACAATGCCAACAACATTAGTAGTTTAAATGCTTATAAATATTCACAGACAAATAAATATAGCATTGAGACACACCGTGCAGGTGTTTCTAATTTCTCAGAGTTTAAGAGTTAGCTGCTAGAACAAGGCATATCTTTTATGCAACTCGAAATATATTTGGTGATATGCTACATGTGCTTTTCACATTTTAAGTACCTTAGTTAACCTACTCTCCCCACCTCCCAGGGCACTTTCGGGAGGAAAACATTTGCTCAGTTGTATTAAATGCCACAGAGAGTTTTGCCTGTCAGTATAATTTTAACTAAAACACCCGAGCTCGCTAACTCTATGAGTAATTAAATATATGGAGTTACACATGAACTGATGTGAGTTTGTCTTTGCCTGCCTTCTGACAGTGCTTTCGGCCGACGCTTAGAGCTGCAGCCTGGGAAAGCAGGAGTCACGGCAGAAGTCCGGTGCCGGCTCAAACGCTTTCCAGCCCCGTAAGGCCATGGATAATACTGCAGTGATTTCTGGTATTTGTGTGTCCCAGAGGTCACTGTTAAACACAAGGGGATCTGCTCCTGATACCCTTCAAAGTATCTTTTCTCTGCTAACCCAGTACAAACGTCCCCGTGCCCAGGCTGCCCTCGGAAACGGCTCAGCTTTGCTGTGTGCGAACCAGTACGCTCACCTCGTTGTTTGCAATTTTTCTCAAAGTCTAAATCGTAATCTAAGACGGGAGAAATACAAAACTGAACCTCCCCAAGAAGCAGCAGCAATCCACGAGGACTCAGCAGAGCAGCCGCTTGGCCCCCGCTCCCCTCCCTGTCCTCACCCGGAGGTCCATCAACCCGAGCAGGCGGCTCTGCTCTTTTTTAGGCCACCCTGTGGGTGTGAGGAGAGGCCCCCGGCCCCCTCCGTAGACCTTCTTGCTCTGTGTCCCCATTAGTCCCCCTGCGAGCACGGCAAGGACACGCTTCACTCGGATCTATTTGGTGCTCACGGTCGGTACCCAGACAAGGTGCGGCGTGTGCACAGGGCAGCGTGCTGCAAAAGAAAGAAAATTCATAAAAATGAATGCAGTTTCGTAGGGCAGACCCTTTTCGTGTGTGTGGCGCAGCAAATAAAACGTTCTCTTCCTGCCTTAACTTGCAAAGTCTTTGTGAGACTTCAGGAATGAAAACCCTTTGTATTTCCGTTTATTTACACTTCCAGGGCACAACTGTATCAGTCGCAACCTCGATTTGTCTCTTTGCCTTACAACCAGTTCTGCTCTGGTTCATCCTTTAGCACTTTTTCACGGTGCTTCCAGCGGTGGCTACATATGGTCCTAGCCTTGAAACCTGCGCTTTTAACAATCAGTTCTTTAAGTTATAATGATATGGAAATCATGCTTAAGAGGCAAGCGTTGCTCTCTCACCCCATTCAGCCACCTGGCTTTGCTGGGGGACTTAGTCCCAGCAAACCCACCCTGTTACCAGGGTTAAGGCACAGGATTTGTTTAGTCTTTTCTTCGTGCTGTTTAAACTGAAAAAGGCTTTTCCCCAACACGCTTAAGGCCTCAAAAGCTCGCAGTGATGGGTGGGACGATGGGGATGGCACGAAAGCCCTGCAGCCAGGCGGAGGGGAGAGCCCACGGTACCGCCTCGCTCTTTTCTGCAGAACACCAGCAAACCCCATGCCTAGCTGTGCACCTGGACAAACAAGGTTTATCAGAGTCTCCCCCACCCGCCTCCCAGTGCCAAAAGTCTGTCGCCGTTTACCTGGAAATGACCCGGGAGCGGTGGCTAGACAGCTGCTTAGAGCCCAGACTTGTTTTTTAAGCCACGTATCTGCCGTTTTGGGGGTGCTCCCCTGACAGCGCTGAGGCCACATGGAGCAGAGGTCGGAGCCCGGGCAGGGTGAGCGGGGACGGGCTCTGTCCGTAAGCAGCGAGAGATGAGCCCTCCTATCTTCCCGCGGGGAAAAGTGGGAAGCTGGGGCGTTTGCGGCACCGTTCGCAGCCCTGGGATGAAGCTGGGAGGATGCAAAAATAACCCTTGTTTTCCTGCGTGACATTGTCTGGTACCCTTCGACCGGTTTGGTGTCTCAAACTTCTTAAACTGGTTCCTGGCCCCAGGTAAAAAGGACAGTCTTCCACCTCAGTTAAATGGTCGGGTTTAGTTTCACATCCGTGAGTTGCAGGTTAGTTTGCTGAGGGATTTTTTGGCATTCTGTGGCAGGTACCGTATCAGCCTTTTTGAGACTCTCTTCAGATCTCAACTGTTTTAAAAGGAAACAAAGGGCTGCTTGCTCTGTGAATGGAGAAATCAAGGGTTTATGCTAAAAAAAGTAATCAAGTTGTTCATGTAATAAACACACATAAGTCAAACGTGGCAGCAGTGCTATGGTGCTTCTCGTTAAAATCAATATAATTTCCAAAAAAAGATGCTGTCTTGCAAGTACAAAAGTTGAGCTCAGCAGCCATCTCTTCATTTCTTTACGATATGGTGTTGGGGATACTGCACCTGGCTGGAAATAAGTAGAAAAAGAAAAGCTGATTTTGTAGACATGTATAAGTAAGTTAAAAAAGGGTGAACAAAGCATTTGTGGCAAAGCCAATGTAAAGAGAGAAAAAAATACAAATAGTTAAAAAACTAACACTTCTGAAGTGAAATTGTTGTGTTTTGCCTTTTCAGTTATCTACTTATCACACAAAAATAGCAACAATTTTAGCTCCCATTCTGTTTTCTCAAGACAGCCTGCCCACAGATTTTCTAGAAAATGTGGTTACCAGCTGGTATGGCAGTTCACAGTGCAATTTCTGTTTTGCTTCCAACAATCTGGCATCTCATATCTATATCAAGTCACAATTTACCAGGAAATATATATATAGAATAAGGAGTTCTAAATCATATTAGCATTTTTGTTTTTTTAAAAAAGAAATCCAAACAAGCCATGGAATTGAGCCTAAGTTTCAAGAGAATGACGGTGGAAGAATAAATAATTGATTTTATGTTTTAACCTCAGGTAAAGATTTTTAAGTGAACATGATCAAGAAAAGAAAAATTATCCCTGCACATTTTCAAGTTAAATATTCACACGCTTAAACATCCCTGAAAGCTTTCACGTTATTCTTTGGGAACTTTCTGATCCTTTATGAGGTTTCCATCTTTCTCTATCTCAGCCTGACATAATTGGCCTCTGACCCTACCCTGGAGCAATACTGCAGAATTCTTTATAATGTGTTTGTTTGCAGTTTGACTTCTTATTTTGAACACCTTTGGCTCAAGGTTACCCTAATAGAAACAGGGTGTCAACATTGAGAAGGGGGAGGGTGGAGTCTTCCATGCACCCCCCTTGCAGCAGGATTTGAAATGCAGGTTTTAATGACTTCCAGGTGTACCCTGATGTTGCACATATTTGGCTGCAATCCTGTAGAGACTGGGTTTCTGCCTTAAAAAATAGAGCAGAAAACAAGCTTTGAAGTTTCAAAGATTAAATTGGTAAAAATAAACTGAAAATAAGTCAGCTCTTCTTGCATTCCAAGCAGGGGAAATGGTTTCGGCAGGCTTTTTCTATAGACTCTGTATTAGTGTTGGAAAAGCGTTAGTACCGCTAAATATTCCGATCGAAAACTGAAGGCACATATTTCTCTCAACTTGATAAATTTTGCAGCAAGAAACACAACTCGAGTGAATTCCGTAACAGCCCTACAAGCGTCTTCAGATACTCTAGGACTGTTTTTCTTGAAGGCCTCACATTTTAAAAGCCTTAGGTTGCCTTCAAGGAGTCAATTAAAGTCTATAAAATTTGATTGTATAATGTCTGTGGGCTCTATTCATAATATATGACCTATGAGCTGCAAAGGTACGCCTCTCACATTTTACAAGCCTACAAAGGTTTCCTGATTGCTCGTGAACCCCACCTTTCCAATGCATGAGGGGATTTTTCTCACCCCACAGTTATAAGCCCCAAAATGAATAGAGATTTATGAATTTGTGCTTTTCAGGGCAAGGAGGGTGGATGGCAAATAACATCTGGTTTTCTTCAGACTCCGTGGGTTCTTACACCATGGCCATAAGTGGGAGAGCTCTTGGGTAGGTCTGAATTAGAAATAGGCGATGACTTCTCAAAGTAGTATTACAGTTAATAAAATATTGTCTGAACAGTCAAAACAGCTGTAAAATAGCGCTGTTGGACTGCACATATGCACAGGAAAGACAAATTATCATCGAATTGCAAAATAATTTAGTCTGGAAGGATGTGGGGTCACTAGCTGGGGTCTGCCTTGCCCTTTTGGGTCTCTGAATGCATTCTTTCTGAGATACCTGCTAGCTTTCCCTGGCCATAAGCCTCATCAGTGACTTGCAGTCTCACACGTACGCTTTCTCATCCCCTTTGCCTTCTCTTGTTAAGACTATGACCACTAAGATAACATTTCCAATAAATGTCTTGTGTATCTTCTAATCCTCCCCTGGTCAGGTGGATGTTATGTTCTCATGTTTATGTCTGTGTGCTGTAATTCATGTTCGCTGTTCTTGCTTCCTATCTTTGGAAAACAGCACGATGGACATAAGGGTCCACATCGGTGTACTTTATCTGCTTTGCACCACTATGCTGGCAGAAAACAGATGCACATTACCTCAGCTGGCCATTTACACTGGTTCATGTCCAGACTCGTGCAGAAGAGCCGCAGCATGCTGATATATCCAGCCTGAGAACCGGCTTTGTGACTAACAGAGCTGCATGCTGGTGCACAGGGCTGGGTGCCGCCTAAATCGGCGGAGGAGAGGAGAGGGGACCGGTTCTCTGGAGCCACACCAAGCCTCGGTGCAACACTGGCAGTGCTCGTGGGGCGAGACAGCACGTGCTGGTATCCGTGGCAAATCCACACCCAAATAATATTCCTCCTTCTTTGGTCGGGGTGTGAGAGCCTACATTTACGTTGTAGGGTGTAGGCTGAGAGGCTCCTACATTTACGTCTTCATTTCGGGGCTGCCGAGGTATGCCTGTCTGTCTTTTGCTATCCCGCTCGTAGCCCTGCTCCAGCTAATCTCAGATTACCAGTTTTGTACCAGTACCGATGTAAGGAAGATGAAGAAGGTACACTCTGATGATAGGATAAATTAGCCTTACGCAGTCGTTAACGGAAGCTAGAAATACCTGTGTTTCCATCTTTGGATATCTCCACAGTTGGCATCACAGCTGGTGACAGCTCTTTTGTTCATGAAGAATCAGAATCGCAGTCAGAAGATGATATCAGAGAGAAAGGAAGAGGGTCAAGTAGGTAATGATGAGTGAAAGGAAAAAGTTTCTTGCAGAGACAGAGCTGCGAGTGCCCCTGAAATGGGGACTGGAGTACCCAGCAGTCAGGGAGGGAGAGCACGCCAGTGGACAGCTTTACTGCTGGGTGATGAGCAGTGAGTTTTCCTCTTTACTTCCCCTGATTAAAAATTTGTGGCCAGCTTTTAACGCCGAGTGGAACTGTCTGGGATTTTTATTCTCTTCCCATTTAGGGGCAACATCAGTCTTGCTTCTTTATACTTCTCAATGGGAAAAAACGGCTTGGTTTCCAATTGCAGCTTTTTTATTATCACAGGCCAAGAAGAGGGGAAATGAAAAATCATCTTAATTAAAAAACACTAAAGTCTCATGAAATACACGGTTCTTGTTTTTGAAGTGCTTTGTCAGGAACTGTCCACAGCCATTATTTTTAATTAGCTTATCTTTTAAATTAAAAATGGGTTATTTGCATTTTTTTAATGGGGAGTTGCTTGATCATTCAGTTCCCCTGTATTTTCATGTTATAAGACGAGCAAGTTATGCAAAAAAAAAAAAAAGAATCCAGGCAATTTGATTAAAAATACATTGTATCTTTTCTTCTTCTTTCTTATTTCTTTATACAAATTATATGAACTTATACAGTTACCATGCTCCAGAAGAGTCTCTAAGCATTTTACAGACATTGAGGGGAGACAGGGAAAAAAAATTATGTCCTGTAAGAAATGTGGTCGTTTAAGAAATAGCTTCTCTTTCAAATCATAATTAGAGGTCAAAAGGCTAGAACAGGGGGGGGAAAAAAAAATCAAAAAGATTGAAATTGAAAAATTTTGAAAGATTCTCATTTTCACTTCAAGCTGTATAAAATAATGTCCCTTCTCAGTAACGAAATCAATGTTCCTTACCAGAAAATGGATATTAAAGTCAAAATTAATACAAAATATTTTCTAAAACAATAATACAAAAGGGGTTTGGTTTTCACTAAATTGTGTTTTGTAATAGAGAAATCATCCTTTCTAGAAGTTCCCTGAAATGTTTTGGTGTTCAGAGGTGCTGAACACCAGAAAAACCCCACTGTCTTCAGCTTGGACTCAGCACCATGCCAGACCGAGCTCCCCATGAATGCGCTGGGGTAAAGTCACTCCAACCCACAATGGACAGCATCCACATTTACCCTGAGAAGGGTCAGTTAACAGTGCATAACAGCTCTCCTGAGCTTTTGAAATGTAGTGGGGAGCAATATACCGTATGCAGCGGAAACATCCAGACCTCGGGGAGTTTTCTGAGCTGGACTTTCCCCAGAACAACAGTGTCTACATCCTATACTTAAGAAAATTTACCTTGAGACTCTTAACAGCCACCAGGGATTATTAGTTACTCTTTATCTTGAGATGATTGGTACTTCCAGCTGCACATTGATCCTTGGAATGGATGGCTTATCAAATTTGTCTTTCTTTTCTGAATTCTACATGATCATTTATACTAAATAAGAGAATGTCATTCTCAAGTTACTGCAGTATGTATGTCTCAAAACTAAGATCCATAACCATGTTAGTGTAGCAAAAAGGAGTTAGGAATATAATGCGAATTACAGGGTGAAAAGATGACGTTGGTGAACAAATATACAAATGTGTAACAAATGTTGTTGGCTGTTATATTGCATGCCAACAATCAAAGCCGTGTCTGCGTGCCTTCCTGGTAGCGGTGGCAGAGCTATGCGTTGTCTCAAAAAAGACATTTAGACAAAATTCAAGCTCCTAATTATGTTTTTTTGGATGAGAATGATTTAGGGAAAAAAAAGGGGGATATACTTAAAGTATTTTGTAGTTGTTTTAAGTGATAAAACAAATGCTCAAAAAGGCTTTAGCTCTGTAATAGCCTTGAGCCAACCTTCCTGTTTCTTCCTTCTTGCTGCCAAGTTGCATCACGAGGTAACGTGTCATGAACTCACCATTCATTATTATTATTATTGTTTTTGGAGAGACAGGGACTGGAGTTGTGGTTGTGGTAGGAGGAGAAGTACATTATTGAAATCACTTACAGTAAAACCCCAGTTTTGAATATCATTTCACTTCCTAAACAGGAAGTGTCCTACGCAAAACAACAACAAAAGAAAATGCAAGTGGAAGAGGATCTCAACCCATCAACTGAAAAAGCACTGTTGCACAAAACTAGATGTGGTTTCTATACGAGATTGCTTTTCAGCCTGAATAGTGAAGACCTATTTAAACTTCTTCTCAGCAGTTTTATAAGGATGTCTCCTATTTAGCTATCAATGGAATATCAGCTGCATTCAGCAGCTCCTCGCTTGTTCCTGCCTTGGCAATAAAACCCCTCCAGTCCTGAGCACATCTGATGACTTTGAACTCAATTTTCTAGCATGAAGCTAATCAGTTCCTGCCTTTTCACCCTTCATATATGTGTCTTTGTGGCCATCTAACTATTTCTATTCAGGATTCTGGTAGTATTTTTGGTAATTATATTATTGATGATTTTTCAAACGTAGGGTCAGCCCATAATCTAACCAGCAACTTTACATGTTGCAGTGATCCAGATTCAATTCTAACTGACTGCTGGAGTATTATAATTTGTAACTCAGAATGGATTAAGCCTACGGGGTTAGGCAAACATCCCAAAGATTCAAATCTCATCTTGATGACTAAGAATAACCAGCTTCTGGCTCTTAGAAGGTTTTACATATCAACAAAGCTGTGCATTTGCATTAACGGCTATCACACCACAGGGGCCTGCTCGTGTTTATCTTGGGAACTACCAGAAGCTGAACATTTAGTTTAAATTTGTTTAAATGTGACTCCTGTTGAAATCAGTGGCAAGCTGTGTGCACATATGTGAGCTAGAACTGTGCCTAAGGACTGCATTTCCACCAGTTTTTCGTATCAAAAGTTATGTCTTAGAGACATATCAGGTGATAGATCAGGAAATCGCACATATTAGTAACCAAAATTCAGCTAGAACATATATTTTCTGGGACTGTGCTATGTACTCTGAGTGAGAGGAATAGTTACCGTATTGCTGGCAACTTATGGCTGTGTTTAAAGGTTGCCTTCCAACTGACATCAGTGGCCTAAAAAGTCTGCCAGTGCAGTGACTGGTCAGTTTTGTCCTTTATACAACCCACAACTCCAACCTGAGAAAGTAGTTGAGTGGGAACACCTCAGTTTCTGAAATGGTCAAAATGGTTTGGACTTTAGCATCTAAGTTTCAGGTTTGTTTTTTGCTGCAGTTTTATGTTGAGATGACTCTCTTTTGGCTTCACATTAATTTTTACATTTGCATTCCACGGGTGAACAAGCTGCCAGTTACATTTGAAAAACAAATCCCTCTTAAGAAGCTGAAAAGCAAAGTTGCTAAGAGATAGAGTTACTGAAATTGTAGAGCTTCCAAAAGAAGTCTTCTTAAACGCAATTTTTGAGAGTGTGATAGAGTATTGGACCAGCTGCACTGAAAACAGGTCATCCCACTTACCTTCTCTACTCCTGCATTTGGGGTTCCATTTCACCTGCCCAGGAAGTTATTCTGTAAAATCACATCCCTCCCTTTCATCACCACCAGTCGCTACAGTGAGTTTTTCGAAGAGATTCTTGCGAATGCATTGCCCACTGTAGTACTTGATGTGCGATGTTTATCCTGTGTTTATTGTGTTCGGTTTCTCTTTGATGCAAAGGAATTTCCACATCTTACCTTCTGTTTACAGAAATGATCTTAAATCCCGCAAGCAAAAACATACAAGTGAATGTGTATATTTTTCCGCTATATTGTTAGTAACTGAAGGAAGTGGGAAGGTGTTTTGAATTTGCTCTAAATACCTGGTTTAGTTTTTCAGTAAAAACATTATACATGTGACTACCTTGACAGCTAAGCCAGGAAAAGTCCTCACTTGGTTTGTTTATGAGTCTTGCAATTTCTTCTGTTTGGTCTTTCAAGATACTGAGATCTCATAGTCCCAAAGATAAATAAGAAATGTTGAGGCGTGAAATACATTTAGCTTAGCCATTCTGGTACTGAAACTTCTCTGAATGAGGAACAATGCCATTATTTTGAATAAGATTACTCTTATTGTAATTACAAACCCTCTTTGGCCTACTTTCTTCTCTTGAGTTGCCCCCAGACCTAGAAGTAAACACCTATGTGAAAACCCTGCTCCAGACGCACCGGTCCAAGAGTTTGGCCTATCTTCTTCTTTCACTTTAACTTTCATGTATTTCTTATCTCACCACTCATACCTTAATTCAGGCAACAACATTTTTTATTGTTTTGCCTCAACAAACTGAGGAATCAGCTCCCTCTATGGAGTTGGCAGCTTTGATCTGGTGCATCTGCAGTCCCCCTTTGTCTGGTTTGGGCTCTGCCTCTGCTTGTCTTTCTTGTTATTTTTTTTAACCATGAAATATTGAGGTAAAATGACTGAATTGAGGCAGGAGTCTTTAAGAGCAAAACCCAATAAAATGTCTACATTATGGGAAAGCACTTGAAGGACCTGACAACGTATTAATCATAAAGGGAAAGACTTGGAGAGCTGCTTCTCCTCATTTACGGCGGTTTGCTCTCTAATAGCATTTAGAAGTTTGTTTTACCCTGTCTTGGCGAGAAGAAAAGGCAGCTTTAACAATTCTGTCTCCCTCAGCAGTGCATTTGAATTTTTGTTGCCTCCCTTCGGTGCGCTGGTCAGAGGTCACGAAGAGCAGGATTAGTTGACCTGTGTTGACAGAGCGGGTGATGGATGAGCGGAGTACAATGCACAGCCTGTTTGTACCGAAGTGGCAGCGATGCACACGCAGGCTTACACCTGCGCTGAGCCGGAGAGAGAGCATCTCCCGTCGTACTGGTTTGCTAATCCACGGCTGCCTTTATAAAGACTTGCACGTTGAATCCCCTCGCATAGTCCTGCGCTTCTTCCAGAGAGTGACTTAGAGACTCGCCATTTGCTTTTTATTAACAGAATTTAGCAAACACTGAGGCTTAATGTAGTAAGGTCAAATGGTTCAACTTCTGAGTAATTACAGCAGATCACACTAAACAATGCTAAATCTATATTAAGGAGCACATTTTGTGTGAAGAATTGGACTTCACACGCACCAAAGCTTCCACCCTTGATTATTTCTCTCCTGATTGTAATAATTTGCTTAATACTGGTGACACTTCTTCAGAGGTCACCCTGCAGACCCCTTCTGTGCCTGATGAAGTAAATACACCATCCTGCAGGTTATACACACAGTTTCTTTTCAACTGCAAACAATCAGTTTGATGCTTAAAACAGATCCAGAGGCATGGAGTCAAGCTTTGTGGAAACCCATGTTTTGGAGAGCCTACGTGACCACTAATCCATCTCCAGTTCAGACTTCTTTTCAAGTAGATAGGCGCCGGCTGAGCTGTCAGTCAGGACAGGCTGTTGGAAAGGAACCAACGCTCTCAGTTTCTCTTTCTCTTCCTCATTAGCAGTGAAAATCATCCATCATAACCAGGAGTGTGGAACCAGCGATGGCAGATCTTGTGGGAGTATCTGCATCCTCTGTGGTGCAGCCAGGTTACACGCCAAGTCAAAGGGTGGTTTGAGCTTGAGCCAGTAGAGGCATCTGGTGTAGATCTGCAAGATTATGCAGGCCCATTGGCTGCAAACCGCTGTGTTGGGGCTTCACAGAGATTGCAGCCTTGATTATAGCCCATTAGTGAGAGTCGTAACCCTGAAAGATACGGCAGGCTGGGGCAGCGTCAGACCTGGCAGAGCTTGATGGATTGAGCTGGCTGGGTTGATCTCATGGTTACAAGGCAGGGATTTGACACTGATGGCACAAAAATTAGTTTGGGAATCAATATTCCAATTAAAATTAAACAACCTAAGAAATTAAAACAGCTAAATTCACATTACTGTGAGCTATAAGATTTGCCAGGGTTCCCTAAACAGAAGTAACCGGGTTTGTTTCTTTACTTTTAATAGCATTACTTGTACCGTGTCTCCGACAGTTTTACTGAGGCAGCTATTCAAGATGCATTCAAGTGTACTCTTTGGAGGAGGGGGAAGTAGCATTGAGACCTGCATGGATAGATTTAGGCTGGAATTCACTTTATGAACAACATACAAAAATAACAATGTGTAAAAATATCATGCAACATGTCTTTATTTACAATAGGGCTGGGAGGTCAAGACTGCTCTTGTCTGATTGAGCCAGGAGAATTAGTTCAGCCAACACATGGATTCCTCTTAGAACTTCAGGAATGTCCAGAGGCAACAGCAGACTGCCATGCAAAGCTCCCAATGTGCTGTGGACACCAGCAAGTAACTCAGGACCAGATTTAGGGATGTTTTCTCCTTAGCATACTTGTGTCTGTTGTATCAACTTTTACTAAATATGTCCCATTTTCAATAGCCAGGGTGTCAGATCATGCTTATCGTGAATTTGACATCTCTGAGCTGCTAAATCACTGTTAGAAATGAAACTCAAGGGTTTTAATCCAACTGCTGACAATACTTTTGTTTCCCACCTCTTGGTAACTGAGATATCACCACACTTTTTTAAGTGTGAAAAATAACAGCTGCTTTGTCACTACTGTTTAGATACTTATGGAGAGCAAGCCGTAGATAGATAACTTTTTAAAAATATCATTTCTGTTTACCTGTTATTTTGTGTGAGAACATGGAATTAATTTAAAAGAATATGCTGTTAGGAAACAGGAGAAGAGTTGTGGTGGGACCTGTGGGTAGGGGACGCTGGCCTGGCTAGTAACTGGGGAAGAGCCGCTTCCAAGCTCCAACACAACTTACACAGCTATTTTTCCATGGCCAAGGGACTATAATCAAAAGTTCCTTACGGGTGGTACTCAAACTGTCTAATTTAGACGACCCTAGATATCTAATTTGGATGCAATTCAGAAGACCAAAGAGAGTGTAAAGTCAGGTGAATTAGCTTTGGTGTTGGTTTAGTTGCTTTTTTTCTGAGTGTTGAATTTTTCAAGAGGAATTACATGGGGCTTTACAACCTGTTGTTTTGACACAGTTCCATCAACCAAAGCTCTAGAAGGAGTGTTTTGGGTTTTTTTTTGTTTGTTTTGTTTTGTTTTGTTTTTTGCATGTCATAGTAACACAGCTGCTGCCCAGAGAGAGTCTGCATATGATGGGATTGGGTGGCTCATCTGGAGTCAAGACAGCAGATGTGTCACAGTCTGCAGAGGCTGTCCTGTAACCATGACACCTTTGTAGCAATTGATCTGTTGCTGACAATGGATAATTAATGTGGCTTTAACAGTTTTCAGAAGAAGAAAATAATTTCCCATTAGTACTTTTGCTCTTGTCCAGGAAACCTCATATGGCTGAACAGCTAAGTGTGGCTTTGACCCACATAATTCTTGGCCCCAGTGATGACAAGGTCTTATCAGCATGGCTGAACTCATTTTGTACATATAATGATTGTAAGAAAGGTGATTGACATGAAGCTCATATGCAGACGTTTCATACCCCATTTGAATGAGATGTTTTAAAAGGTTTTTTTTTCCACTTGACAATAAGCAATGTGAAATCAGAGCCTTGGATATATGCACAGGTAGGTGCACACGCACTGACACAGTCAGTAACCTTGGATGAAATCATAGCTTCACTCAAGCCAATGTCAAAATTCATATTGCCTTTACTGGAACCCCGACTTCATCTTTTGTATGAAGTAATTAAAATCAAAGGCTACTTACTGAAACACAAGCTTGACCTTACGCTGTTTCCCATTGCGAATGCTAAGAAACAATGACCGTAGTTCCACCTCAGTGCACATTATTACAACTCATAGGGGTAGCCTTTAAGGTGTATTTAAGTTAAAACTGAATATGAATGCCAGCTTACCTTGATGCTACCTATTTACCTACTTATTCTATAAGTAGAAGTGGACAAAACTGCTCATATTTAAAACCTCAAAATGCTTATTTTAATGAGGAACATTTTCACTCCTGAAGCTTTGGTACTATCAGGTCCTCAAAAGTTCTAACTTTATTACCAGAAGTGCAAAAAATTAGTTAAAAAAAATTTCAGTCAAAAATTCAAGATTTGTCACGTTATTCTGTAGTCCTGATTTCTAATTAATAGGAGTTCTGCCAGCCTGTTTGTTAAGACTTATCTATTTGTTTGCAACAGGTTTTTTTATAGGTTACCTTTCTGTTAATAAAACCTGCAGCTGATCTTATCTGAAGGAATATGATTCATGACTTAGGGAGACACTAGGGGACCTAAGTTCCTGGAAAAATTGGATGGATTTTCCTGCTTCTCACAGTTGTGAGTGGATAATGGCTATTTAGATCCTGTCATGTCTGTGGTTGCCAGCATAAATAATCTCCATTTCTAAGAAATAAAATTCACATTATACTTTCAGTTCTAGAAAGCCCAATGTACAAGCTGTATTTTTTAGAGGCACAGCTTCCGTTATACATAGGTCATTGTTTTTATAGAAAACATTATTCCCTCTGACATTTGTAAGATACTGTCTATAGAGCACATGTCATCAGATCATCAGCTTCATATATTATCCCTGGTGGAAATAATGTATGCGTCCAAATGCCAGTGACCACTCCCATAAGAAAAAGAAAACAAAAATGCCATAACTGACCATTCCAGTTTTTAAAAGACTTCCTAAATCAGAGCTGCTACATCTGTGAATACACTGAATATCATGCATTTGTCACAGGGATGTTTTAGAAGCTCTTGATCCTACACAAAGTTTGAGAGAAAGAGCTTATTTCTGGAGGCCTCAGAGTGGATTTACTGTTCTTCAGTTCTTGTCAAGAACTTGCAGCTTAGTGGCAGGATTTTTTTCATAAAATTAGCAGGGTTTGATCCTGTTTGTAGTCCAAGGAGAGAAGGCAGAGCTTCTATACCACAGTTTATCTTACCTTAGGGTAAATGACTAAATTGGGTCAGATGAATAGTTCTCAAAAAGTACCTTTTTCTCCGCTGACAATAAAGTAAGTCTAAACATTATGCTGAGATATAGACACCTTACATTAGTAGCATCTAAAAATAAGGGAGATGACTCTTACTGGTCCCACATTACCGGCGCCTGATGGCCATGAGCCTGGGTTTTGCTGCCCTGAGGGCAAGAGAAGAGCCCCCCAGTGTTGGGTGGAAATCCCGTCCTGCTGAAGCCGGGTGGACTTTAGTCACTGAGTCGAAAGAACTGGAATTTATTCCTCTGTATCAAGACACTGATGTACCTCTGCATCCTGTTGATGATTCTTCACATATGTGGTGACAGTGCTGTTTGGAAATCCAGGAATAATTTTCCCTTCCAATTATCACAGTAAATAGCGGTTATAATTATCACCTATAATTTGTTTGGCCTTTTTTGCCTCCAAGATGAAATTGTTGCTGTAGTTGCTATATTTAATGCATTTGCTGATAATAGTTTCTTTCTTCCACATGTTGGACCCATCTGTATTGGAATTTTATTTTACCAGAGTAAGTGAGCAGAACCATTACTTACTCTTGTCAGATCCCATTTCCGCTACATCGTTTCACCTCAGCCACCATGGATTTTATATCCATATTGTATGAACAGTCTATCAAATAGTTTATCCCTTTCTTGAATGATCAGGACCTCAGGAAAAAGTCAACACTGCTCTGACATGTCCTTTTCAAACATACTTTCCGAAATGTGTGATTCAGATAGAAATCAGTTTTCAGTAATGATATGCATTTCAATTCATTTTTCCTACATTATAAACACACATCTGTTCAAAAAGCAAACACATTAAACATCCCTCCTAGCATTAGACATATTGATTGAAAATTTGTTCTGAGTTGGCTTAAGTGTCAGTAATCTTGACAAGTTTTCCAAGAACTGATAAAATGAGTCCTTGTACTGCTGAAATGAATTTTATGTGGATAGATGTTTACACTTTTAACATTAAGATAACTGCAAGCTGTGCCTGGATAGACAAAGGTTATTTCTCATAGGGATTTTGAGTTTATTTGGCTATTTGAGCTACCTGGGTATTAACCTTCTAACCTATGCTGATTATCTGAAGACAGTGAATTACAGTGTCCGTAATTGTTATACAGAAATGTTAGGAATGATTTTCGGTATTAATCGCAACAAAATTGTGAATTGATTTTCTTTCTTTGATGTAATGTACCAAATTGGAGCGTGCCGTATACCAGCAGTGACCTTTAATTCTAACCATAAGCTGGGTGAAACGCGAGCAAAGCTGTCTCTTTCCTCAGGGTCCCCTCCTGCTCCTCGGAAACCGCGCTTGAGCGCTGATTATACAGATAATTAATTACGCAGCAAATTGTGACGCTTGTAAGCTAGATCTTTTTGTCTAAAGTTGTGTGTAAGGATGGGTGTACAAAAAATGGGGGGATTTGCTCTCATGTGAATGTAGCACCTGTCCACAGCTGACTGCAGCCACAGCGTCCTGACTGTTTAGCTGGCTGTGCTAGACCAGTCGCCATCTAACTACAACTCACGAGGTAGTTTCCAGATAAAGCTACAGTAAACACATGCAAATATATAGATATATCTATGTTATGGCTTTTTTGGGTGTACCAACCCCCCCTGCTCCAAACCCAGCATGGTGATGTTGGATGTATTCACTGCCATTTGGGTTTGCAACATTTCGGGGTTTTGTTTGTTGGGGTTTTTTTTTTAGTGATAAAGGGAGTTTGTATCAGAGCGTGCTGTGGTGGTGGTGGTGGGCTGCCACGTTAAAGCAAGAATTCACACAGGGGTGCAAAATAAGGATAAAAGAACAAAAAGAGAATGAACAGGTACCGAGAACACTTCTTAGCTTGGTATTTCTTTAATTTCACGTAAATTTCACTAAGTAAATATGCCTTAAAAGTGAATAAAATTTTATTTCACTTTAACAAGAGAATATAAAAGTTAAAAAGGTCACTGTAGTAATAGACTAATCTCAATTACCAGGGCAGCCGGTGAAACCCACAACTCCCACCTAATCTCATTCGGTGCACACGCAGTGCACCGTGTGATTTCCAACACGGCTAAATGAAATTATAAAGCAGTGTTAAATTTATTAATCATTTAATTAGCTAAATGTTCCTGCAACTACTCGTGAGATGAATGGCATGTCATTTTCTAATGCAATTTGCCTCTCAGCCAGGCAGGGTCAGGAGGGAAGCTACTGGCATCTTAAATGATCTTTTTTATATTGCACCTTCTATTAAGGGACAGTGTGATATCGCTGATTATATTTGAGTCTTGTACACAAGGCCAGGGAGTTTTCTTGTTATAATAACAGGTTATATTTAAACCAAAATAAAAATGGTAAGATCCGAGGAGCGAACAATTAACCCATCTGTGACTGTATTTCTCACTGCGGCTTTGCAAGGCAAATCTTTTTCATATTTAACAAGCCAGTGAACAGTGTGGGAAACTACACCAGCAGGTATTAAAGCAATGCTCAATCTAGTTTTATTTCTTTAAATGTACTCAGTTGTGAAGGAATTTGTGGACTGAAAACTCTCCCAATGCCAGGTTAGTGTAAGCCTTCTCGTTGGCTCAGAATTTATTTGCACTTTCCCTGTTATTGCAGGTGAATCACAGCCTTTGCTGTTCTGTACATTCAACAATTGTTCATTTTTGTGAGTTGCTCAGCTGGGCTGTTTGGCACGTTCATGTGTGCACGTCATACCAAGGTTGATAGGATTATTTTTTTTTTTCCTGATGTTTTGTTCTATAATTATTTTTCCACTGCAAAAATTAGTGACAAGTAGGATTCAGCAAATCTGTTTGGATTGACACCAGGAGGTGAACTGTGCTGCTTGGAGTG
The DNA here is from genome assembly GCA_013400195.1 of Aramus guarauna. Lineage (NCBI taxonomy): Eukaryota > Metazoa > Chordata > Aves > Gruiformes > Aramidae > Aramus > Aramus guarauna. The sequence goes on along the minus strand of VXBL01010520.1, from coordinate 228,140 downwards.
AAGTATTCATCAGAAACCTTCAAACTTATTGTGCTTGTGTGAAGCTGAAGCTGTCCAGTTAATACATGTTGAAAACAATGATGGTTTAAGGTACTTATTTCCCCAGGTTCATAATAGAATGTAAATACATTTTCTTTATGCGTTAGGGGTTTACTTTCAGTTCCTGGAGCACGGTCTCCGTACGATAAGCATTTATGGTGAACTCCAAGCCAACGAGAAGATGCATGCAGCTTTGTACGTGCTGAGGCCAAAATGCCAGCAATGTGTCAAAATATTTGTCTCTACCAAAGTTAAATGACACGGCCAAAAATAAAGCAAGAAAGCCTAATGCAGGAAGCAGTGGGAGATAATCTTAGCGTGAGTTGTGAAAAAAGGCTGGTAGTTTTTATTTATAGTGCAGAAACACGTGTAGACCATGTGGAAGCAGGGCCCCATTGGCTATGTACTTCATGTGCAGCTCATAAATAACTGTTGAAGACCCAGATTCACACTACTTAATCAAGGCTTCTAAGATACAAGTTGTCACCCTTGGTGGTGTACACAAATCCAGTGCAGTGACTACCACCAAAGGGTCATTCAACTCAATTAACTTCTAGCTCAGCCTCTGAAGGCATCGGATAACTCCACCGGCAAAAGGACGACAAGAGCAACCCCATTTACTCAAAGGTGCTAGTTTAGGTACCTAACGTTGGATGGGGTAAGCCCTGGTGTATGTTATTAGCCATTTTAGGTGGGTGTGAGACAAACAAGTGAATCAGAAGGAAACAATGGTAAAAAAAGGTCTCATTTCTGGTGGGAAGTTCTGATCTCACACTGAAAGCAGCCAATGAGTGAGCTATTTTTGTCTCATGTTTTAATGTGAAGTCCCGCAGCACAGCACAGCATATTTGGGAAAACTATGAAACTTGAGTGAACTCTTACCCCTTTTCTCCGCACTACATACTTTTTTGCTGCTTGCTTTGGGGATAGTGATTTATTTGTGCGTTATTTGGAAGATACAAAGTGCACCCCCTTGCAGGGAAAGTGCGAAAGACCAAATGTTGAGGCATGACTTGGGCAGGAGAACGTGCTGGAGAACTGCAACGCACAGCGTTTCCCCTGGTACCTCACACCTGTTCTTCATTAGCACTAATGAATCCAGAAAATAAAACATTTTGTACTAGTGAGTCATATTATTCTCTCTTGGCTGTGACTTCACCGTGGATCAAATTAAGTCAAAAACATTTTTGCAAAAGCTTTCATTTCTTTTCCTGGGACACTTTGTGTCTTGGGATAGGTCACTTAGTACCTAATGGGATGGTATCCCGTTAACTTCTTTCTCATTAGCAAAAGTTCTTGTGATTTAAACTGGGAGATGGGGGCCTTCCTGAAGAGCTTTAATTCCCAGCCCACACACAATTTATGTGTTTTTCACTTCCCCATTTGTAAAAGATGTATTATCATACTTGGGAAAATGTTGCGTGGCTGAATTTCCAGTGTTTATATAGCACCACAGGAACCTGTGGAAGAAATACGGCTTGTAAGTCAAAGTTGTTATTAACATTGTTACTTGGAAATTAGAAGTGTTGTCACATAGAAACACGAAGATTTGGAATATATGTAGGGGTTTTTATTGCTTGTTTTTCTTTCTCCTTTAGGTCGACTACATTCTTGCTGGTATGTTTTGGGGCTGTTCATGGTAAACTTTTATCTATTTTTCTCCCAGCTGCACACTAAAAAAAAGTCAAAAGTTTAGAAAGCAGGGATCTGCAAATATGAAGATTCAAGTGTTTTCATGACGGCAAGGTTTCTTATGACCAGCACTTTATTACAGAGAGTTATTTCACGTGCGTATTACCTGGCTAGGTTTGTGTGTGCGTCTGTGCACAGCTGTGTGTACCACTTGTAAGTACCTTAGAAAGCACATATGATCAATATACTGTATACATTGTGGTAGGGGTACATTGCCTATTATGTATTAGATGTTTATGAAGCGTTTCACTGTGTACCTTTATTACCTAAATATTGGGCGAAAAGGTCTGATTAGATCCTTCGCTCACAGCAAAATACAAAGCAATCCTCCTGGACTTGGCTGGCTTCAGTGCAGATAAATACAGGCTGCCGCGGCTTCGTACATTTGGTTTCCGTTCACATTTTTTAACATGTTAAATATTTCTGGTTAACCAGTTAAAACGGTGAGATGAACATGATTGCTTTTAGATTGCGGCTATAACATCGAGTGAATTTTATAATAAGAAGCCATTTTTTTTTTCCTGACGAGCTGCCCTTGTGGCTGCCTGTCTGACTTTGAGGTCCTCATTATCGTGGGTTTAAATGAAGGATGTTCATTCAGGCAGGGCGGGGGAGGCCAATAGACATCGGTGCCGTTATCTGGTCCTTCTATCAGGCCAAGTGACAGGCTTCTCGGGGAAGAATGCAAAGCTCATGGTGGAGACCTCAGCCTGACACAGAAGGTGACTCCCCTGACTCTAACCTTGAAAGGAAAAAGTTCCCACTTTATTAAAATGAATTTCGAAAGGGCCGCTCTGACAGCTGCATAATTAAATATTGGAGTGTCAGCGATAATTTATTCTGCTCGCATTTGGTGGTCAGAGCCTGCTCGCTGTAGGGTCAGCAAGCACAGTGACAGAGCCAAGGATACCGGGGATTACGGGGCCCTTTATCCACGCCAGTGAAACGAGAGACTGTAATTTTTGTTTAAATAGACAAAACAAAACGGCGAGGAGATGAGCAGGCTGTGAAGCGCTCTTACGAGCTGCCTGATAAAAATTGTTAGCTATCGTGTTGAAACTTGTGCCGAAATTGCTTTGTCTGGCAGCGCAGTGGGCTCCAGGCTCTGCGATTTTTTCCTGCGTTGCCTCTTTTAGGAGCCAGCTTGCCCGTCAGCACCGTTTTCTGCTTTCTTCTCTAACACGCACGTTAGGAATAAACCCAGCAACAGTCGGTACAGTGCGCATCCCCACTCAAAAACATTTTTCTGTAAAATGAGGTAAACGGCCATGAATATGTATGAAACAAGTCAGAGGTGTAAAGCGTAGGAGGGTTCAAATTGATCCTGTTAGCATTCGAAGTGAAACACCGGCCACGAATATTCTTTGTAGAGGGCAGTGGCTGCTGGAAATCAACATCTAACAGGCAGTTTTCTCAAAACAAGTTTAAATAAAATGTCTGTGTGCCCTTACGCCCAGTCATAAAGCAAGAAAGGTCACACCAGGGAGCGGGGCTTTCGGCTGATGGGCATCTCCTTCGGAGGAGGTGGTTGGGAGAAGGCTGTCGCTTTTCACTCTTAGATTGCTGGTAATCGAAGCTGACATACCAAAAATATACCCTTTTTGCACACAGCAGTCTTTCAGCAAAAGCACGTCGCTCACGCAAACAAAATCATTTGCAAAGAGATTTTGTTTTTCTCTTTCTTTGCCTCAGCTGCGAAACACCTATTTTCCACATTTTCTTTGGAGCCTGCTTGAGTGAATATGTTACTAGTGCTCGGGTTTACTAGTTATCATCGTAATGTCATGTAGCTTTTAGCAGGTTTTACAGAAGGAGGATTTACTGAATTCCTTCAGCACCTTCATCGTTATTGAATGAAAAGTTGACCTTATTATGAAGGATGAATGCCGGTTTTGTGACTCAAACACTGGATGTGAACCCAGCATCCTCAGCTTATTTTTTTAAACCACCTTTAAAACTGTGAGCCAGATAGTCTTTCTGTGACTCAGTTCCTCATCTGTAAAATGGGAATAACACTGCATTTCATGGGATTGCTGTGAGAATAAATACCTCAGTGTTTATACTCAGTTTTTATATTGCTGAGCATAAGAGAAAATCCCTACTTGTGTTTCTGGCTTCTCGTTTGAAGAAAGACCATGAAAGCATCTTTGGCTGCTTGATGTCAAGATACAGACTCTTAAAATGACACTTGAGCATCTTTAATGTAATTCTCTTGGACTCCGGACAGGCATGTTTCCGTTGCTTAGATCTCCATAACTGCCTGTACCTTCTCCGGTTACGTTTGGTGTGTGTTTGTAATGGGGAATGTTCTGTCCCCACATGGGAAGAATGTTTTGGTTGTGTGACATTTAGCTCCTATTAAGTAGGCATGTTCAAATATGTTCTGAAGTGGTTGATTGAAAATCTGATGGTCTGGAGTAGAGAGAGGTGCAGCATTTAGCATCCATATTTAGAAGTAGCAAACAAATGTTCGTGCTGGTGTGCAAGTACACATATATAGTCATACGTCTGGTATTAGATTTCTGTTTTTCTTTGGGGTTTGGGGTTTTTATTTGGTTGGTTTTTGTTGGTTTGGGGTTTTTTCAGGCCTGGTTTGTCTGGAAATCTCTAACTCTGCAGTAGTGGCTGCAGTGCAAACTTCAGTTACAGAGCTGGTTTTGTAAAACCCGATTTGGGGTGAGTTTGGGGGGTTTTTTTGAATGAATTGTTTATGGGCAGAGTTTTGCACTGATACGGCTGGAGCCAGTTACGGACAGGTGTCGAAGTGCCCAGTTGACCCACCTGCGGGGGAGTGGGGTGTAACTGGTCCCAGCGTGGGGAAGTGCTGCCGTGGGGACGAGAAGTCAGCCTGCAAGTCTTGACAAACACATGGGGTATATGTCATTGTCAGTCGAGTCAGGCTGGGTGTAGGATTGTGGTTTAAAAATGATAACCAAGCTTCATAAATCAGAATGCTACCACTGCAGTCAAACTTCCTTGGAAAGTCTTTGAATTTGGGTAGCGCATACTAATAAATTACCATCAGCGCTGACTAAATACGCCAGCTGAAGCTGCGCCGAGGACGCTCGCTCCGGCAGAGCTCCCGTAAGGATGGCTGAGCAGCTTCCATCGGCAGTACCGAGCAGAGAGGCTGCAGTGGTGACTAAAACAAGCTGTCCCTCCAAACAGAGAAAAATCAGAGTGATTACAAGTTGACCTAATATTTTTTTGGCTTTCAAGATAAACTTTATGGGCCTCATTGCGCAGAAAGTATTAGGCTGTGGCAGGGAGCCTAAGCCAGAGGGTGAACTCTCGGTGCTGTTGGAGTCAGTGGCAAAACTCCCATCAGTTCAACGGGACGAGGATTTCATCCAAAGTTCACAGCGGGATAATTAGTGTCAGCTCAGTACTGGTAAAACACGAGTAAATCTGTCCTGCTTGTAGCTCGCAAACTTTCACAAAGAGCTCGAGGCTTGGCTGGCCTTTTATTTTAGATACAAACCTTCAACAGCAGCACTTTAAAATGAAAGTACGTTATTACTTTAATGCTATACACATTGTTTTGAGTGTGGGAAATTTCATCTAGATCTACTGACCTTGAAAACAACGGGAGGAATGACATTAAAAACGTGGTGTTAAATACGGTAACTGTGAATTAATATCCCAAACTCCATTTCAGCATTACTGTTTTGAGCATTGCGTAGCACGCAGGCGGACTGCTCTGCTCACACAATATCCCAGGGATTTCACTGGGACTCTGCATGTCAACAGTAATCTATCTTCATGCTGCATGATTCAGGATCAGGTCATTAGTTTATACTTAGAATTAAATATTCAGTTTGATTTTGGCTCTGTGAAATGAGAGCCGAATATATAACACCTGATTTCAGAGAGCCTTGCAAGTCTCTAAAACACACGGACACACAAAAACTGCCTTTGCTCCCTTGCCCCTGAAATGACTGTATCTGGAACGTTATTGAGACGACAGTTTTCTTTAGATGTCTTGGATTATTTTCTAAATCCATTTCTAACCCCATTTCTCTGGGGTACTTAAATAAATGAGAAGAAATGAAAGATTTTTAATTTCTAAGAGAAAATGCAAAAATCTTTGCTAAGTGCCTCCTTTCATCCTCTCAGATTTCCTCAGAAAAAGACTATGATGACATCCTGATAGCTGTGTAACCAAAAGAGCGCTGATTTGTACTTTGTAGGGAAATATGGTCTGAAATTACATGTCTAATGTGTGGCAATTTTTAGCTGAATATCTGTGCCTGGTTTCCTAGTAAAGCAGAGTTTGCTTTGGACACACAGAGACTGAACTGAGTAATTTTAATTTAATTGAATCTTTTATGTAGGCATTTTCCTTCTAGGGAACCTTGGCCAGTTATTCGTTTGTGAAAATTGCAATAAAATAGCAAGACAGCTCGTCAGGGATGGAAGCAGAGGGGTAATATTTAAATTATGCTGACTTTGAAGACATTGCTTTTGGTCCGTTCCTTGATTTTTTAAAAATATATGTTCTGATGTCTACTATTTAAAGATTACTTGCAGAACTTTTAAAATTCCTTTCTGTGACTACTTTTTTCCGAAGCACGTATTCTGTGGATGCCTGATAGACAATTTATATCACATCCAGGTTACCGGCAGGGGCATGAATACAAATATAGAAATTAGAATTTTTTTTCTTCACAATCTTTGTCTAATTGTTTCGGGTGCCTTCTTTCCCTGTAAGGGCAAGCCACCTAAAATATCTTAAATAATCGCAGTTAATCTAGTGAAAGAAAGGCAATCAAAGCACTTGCGCATTCAGGTCTTTGGCTGAATGAGTTTCTGAACAAATAAAGCCCCCATTCTGCGAGACAAACCTTGACTCTTTTTACAGCCTTCCCGGAGTTATTGCAGGGTTGAAATGTGATGGGTTAAAAAGCAACATCAGAACGGTGCGGTCGGGTGAGTAGGTAAATCAGGATACGTTTGGTCTGGAGTTTCATTCAGAGAGATGTGGATTCTCTGCTCTGAAACCAGAAAGTTTCAATTCAAAAAGTCGGTTGGTTTTTTTTAAAAATTATTTTTAATTTGCCTAATTTTAAAAGAAACCTTTAACAGAAAGTGTCTGCCAGCAGAAAATTACCATATTGAACCGAGGGAAGCACACAGTTCATCATCCCTCGCCTGACCCTGCGCTGTTTACCGCGTTGGGGTGGGCGAAGTGGCCGGCCAAGCTCTGCTAGTCAGAGTGTATTACCCTGTCAGGGAGAGGCGAGGCTACTCGGATTCACCCTGAACAAATTACATACCTCACTACATCTCCGAGCAAGGTAGCAGGGTTATAACTCAGTCTAAGCACCGTTCACTCTTCTATTACCTTCATAACCAAGGTCATACTAATCAACTCAATTACCAGTCCTCTTGGACATTTTCATAATGTTTTCTGCTAGTTGCTCTCCTGTGAAAATCTCCCGGTCTAAGCAAATTAATGCCATTTTTATAACTATCCACATTTCAGGTACAGTGATCATCTTTCAAAAGGCTGCTTCATGGCAACAAATACTGGCTTTAAATACCGGCCCAATGTTAGAACAACCCGGAGATTAAGCTATATTCTTACCTTGACCTCCGTTATTGTGAAAACAAGTTTAAACATACCTTAAAATAAAGATGCACGTGTCGGAAATCAAGAATAAACTACGTTAGTATAACTTCCAAGAATCTGATTGCCGTTCACACAGGAAGGCTTGCCAGGAAGCCTGATCTTACGTGTTGCTAATTTTTGGAAAATCCTCTAAATGTCACATGCGGTGTTTCAAATGCAAAGGTAATCTCAGACTATATTTCTCTCAATGTTTGCTAAAAGTAAGCCTGTCTCCCCAATTTTTACAGTTCTCTGAATTTTGTTTGCAAAAATTGTCCCTGCACAGGATTTTAGTAAGAATATTAATGCCTAAATATTTAATTTGGAAATCCCTAATATTTGCACAGCCACATCTTTTAAAGCCTCCACAAAGTATTTGTCTATCATCAGGCAAAACAACCAGAGGGCACTAATTTTTTATTAATTACTATTTCTTAAGGGCTAAATTGTTCCCTCAGGCAGATTTTCCCACCGGAGAAATTCATTTGGTCTCTCTTCAGGGCTTCAGTGTTCAGCGTAATAAACAAGGCACTTTTAATTCCTCCTAATTCTCTGCGGGAGCTATCGAGGCGCAGCTCTGAAATCTCGCCCTTGCGTGGTTCCATTGGATACGGATATTTCATTTCCCATGGACCCGAGTCTCCCGTAACCCCTCACAGAACTGCTTTCAGTTGACTCTAGATCCCATTAACTTATTTTAAAATAAGCTCGGTGAATTTCCGGGGGGGGTGTACGTTATTCCTCGCCATGCCCCGTCTTGCTTTGGCCAGCTCAGAAGCGCCTACGACCCTCTGAACTCCCTTGATGCATCTGGGGTAAGCGAGGGGGTAAATAGGGACGCGGGTGATGGCCCCGACCACGCACTTCCCAAGGGTCTTGTCCACCCTCGTCGGGCTAAACCCCTTTCCCTGGTGTTAAATGGTTTGGCTCTTTCATACGCTCGGAAAGTTCAAGGAAGCCAGCTGACTTTGCTCTGCTCCAAAACCTAAAAATGCACAATTGTAACTGGCATTCGTCACCTCTATAAAACAAGACCTGCATTCAAAATTAAAGTGTTTAAAATTGGCATTTCTGAGCCCCTAGCTGAAAGCAGTCCTTCTGCATAAGCATGACAAAATGCATAATTTTCATAATAAGGGCAAGGTGAGAGACTGTCAGGCAGTTTGCATAACGCCGCTAGCCTGGTCGAACATCCAGAAGAGTTTTAGCTAGTTGAAATTTTAATATATGTGATGTCCCATGCACTGAGCTATGAAGCCCAACGGGTCCTGGAATATTAAATTGATATTGTAGCAGCTTGAAAACCGATCTCAGGTAGTGTTGAGCAAGATGGCTGACTCTAGGAAAATGGAAAAACTTCTCTCCTGGAGAGCAGCACGGAACTAAAGGTGCCGTTAAAAACTGATTAAAAGATGAACACAGAGATGCCTGAGTTTATCAAGGCTTCTCTGCACACACCTAACTTTTAAGCATCTAGTTCTGGATACGTGAGGGTTTGTTGGATGCATTTTTTACTGAAAGTTTTGTATAATGTAATAATCTTAAACCCAAACTTGTTCAGAGCTAGGTCTTGTAGGTGTGATAATCGTATGGATAAAAATAACGGTGTTGCAAGCTCCTGATATACTCTTTCAGAAATTAGTAGTGTGTCCTTCATAAATGTTCTGTATGTTTTTCTGCCTTACTTTTTTGTCTCTATTCAGCAGCATCCATGCTTTAATTCAAATGTGAACTTTCATTACTATCTGTGCCCCAAAGGACATGTTCACTGTTGTTAATAATGCAGAAGATTTTAATTTATGCTTCATCCAATGTAAAAATCGTAGCGCTCTTGCCACGGAGAGCCCATTTCTGTCCCCCTGTTCAAACTGCTGGTTGTTCTGTATTTAATATTGCTAATACTCTTCCAGCTTTTCTAAGTATTTTGTTCAAGTTGACCAGAAGTCATTTTACTTTTATAGTCATTAGACTGATGTATAATTCCCTTTTATCGATCAATCCTCAATGTATGACTATAATCATATTGAGTGCAATAAGCAATATTACTAGGGATTTTGCTTCTTCATCCTGTTTTGTTTGAAGTCTCAACTGTAGGGCCAATTTTCACATTCCTTAAAGAAAGAATTGCTAAAATAAATTCAATCACAGAAGCTTTTAAAATTTGAAATCCCAGGAAGCTAATTAGCATTTCCTTTTAAGACTGCTTCCTGCTTTTTTATGTACATATAGATTTGGACCTCAGATGGGCTTGGCACCTTTCCAACATCAAGATCAGGTGATTATTTTTTTTTTTCCCCCTGCAGAACATCAAGCTTTCACAGAGCATCATGGCAATTAAAAAAAAAAACAAACAACAAACCAACAAAAAAACCAACAACAAAAACCAAACCAAAATGCCAAAAGCTTGTTATTGCCTCCCCCCTTGTTAATACAGGGTGATCCTGTATTAACATGGTACTTCAAAATTTGTGGTTGTGCCATTATAAATAGCTGCTTCACACTCAGATGCTATAGCCATAACAAAAGTACAGTGATGTTGTGCAATGCTCCTATGTTTCCCAGCAATAAATGCAGCATTTGGAAATCAAATGCCTGTCTACTTTTATAATTTGTGCATACTATAATGCACCAAGCTGCTCACTTGTTCACGGATTGTGTGGTATACATTTCAATTGTATAAAATTTTACAGGATAAAACTCTACATACAACAGCTATATAACTAAATATAAACACTAGCAGTATGACCTCTTAGTAAATATAATTATACATCACTTATCCACTTCATAATCATAAAGAGTTGCCAAGTAAAAAAGAGATTTTGGTCATATAAATAATGAGAGATCCATATGTTTCCTTTCTAAATCTGTATATTCAAACAAAGACCTAGACGGAACAGTAACGCCAGACTCTGCTTTTTTATCACACACTCACCGTGTAAAGTCAGTTTGCACAGAGTTTTTTGCTTCCTTTAAGGTATGATCCACATTATGCTCTGCATCAAGCTTTTGCACTCGTGTGCACATTTTTATTTTTAAAGGAAGCATAGAGGTCTGCGAGCTGGTGGGGAGCAGGGGGGATAAGGGAATAATGATGCAGGTTTTAATAAAGAGATTCTTCCCGCAAGGGAGAAGAGTGGAGGACTGTGGCTTTAATAAAAGAGAAAAAAAAGTCTGCAAGCATCAAGAAAATAAAAAAAGAAAAAATAATAATTTAAAGTTCTATGGGTATACTTGAGACGCTTCCAAAAAGAAGTGTTTACAACCTTTGAAGAAAATCTGGCTTTTGGTATTCTTTAAAGGTCCTTGGAGTAAAGAAAGGAGGGCTTCATTTAGTGGGATCCCCAGAGCGGCTCTGTGGGACAGGAAGGTAAAACAGCGAGTTCCTGCATTGTATCATAGTCCCAGGTTTAAATAAGATAAACTTTTCGATACCAGAAGCCAGGCAAAGGATCTGTGTTACACAGGATTCACAGTTATTTTTTAAGAGTATCTATGACAGGATGCTGATGAATATCTGTATTATTAATGAGTCATGGTTCATGCTAGCCAGATCTTTGGTGATATTTTCACTTCATAGGTATTCAAGTACCGGTGGGAAAATAGCTGATGATTGCCAGGTTTAGGTACACTTTCCATTCACTTGGCTGTTCTAAATCATTAGTCAAATAGTATTTATAAACCTCCGCTCAGCATTTATGGTACTTTTCTTGAGATGAAACTTTCATCTGATACTCCCCAAGCCAGGGCGCTCTCAGGGCACTGTGCTTTATCATTTCTCATTCTTGCTGAAGGCAAGTCAAAAGAACTGGTTTGTGTGACATAAAACCTATAGCACTGAATTTACCAGTATCGCCATATGTGAATGGCAACCAGCTCAAGGAAAATTCCTGTGGTGGATTCATATGTGTGATGCTGTATAATTAAATCGATTGTGACTCCATTAGTGAGGAGGAATTATTTTAAGAACTTAAGAATTTTTAACCTCAATCCATTTTTCTCCTCAATAGCAAGTCTCAGTTACAGTAGCTAGTATCAATATCAGTACCCAAGCTGGAGTACCTGCTGTAGCTGACTGATACTGATACTTCTTCTACCCTCGCCCAAAGGAAAAGAAAGTAGCTCTAACAAAGAACAGACGTTGTGGCAGAGGTTCAAGTGGGTCCTGCTTAATTTCATGGCAGAAAACTCACTGATGTCGTTGCCGTTGCAACTGCGAGGTGTGCTATGAGCAGGTAGAGCGGTAATGCTCTAACCGTATGTGTCCGGAATCCCTGGGAGAGGTGCCAGGAGCTGGCTTGTTCCCCACACGGTGCAGCAGACTCCTTAAACTTACTCCTCTTCTGCCATCCCAGAATAGATGTTTCATTCTACTCCACCAGAAGTGGACAAACAGAACATCTCTATGCTCTGGTGATGGGCTTCACCGTATAGATCAAACTTGGACCGGACTCAGGACACTACAGGAGACCAAAGAAATGCACATTTTAATGTCTTTTTTACCTTCTCGTTCCCTAGGCCTTTTCATTTTCCTTTTTATTTTCTGTTAATGGGTTTTCATAGTATTTCTCACATGAATTTAGAGAGCTAACTATCAGCCACAAAAAGTTGTTAGCCCCAACTGAAGTTTTGATTGCTGATAACTGGTTTGCAACTGGTCACTTTAACTCTGTTTCCCTTGATTTAAGGTTGTTAAGAGGATCAAAAATTCATTCTATGAATGTGGGATTTATCTGCAGTTTATTTTCATTCCATGACTGCGGTTTCAGGTGGGGCATTATACAGGGACTTCTAACATTGCTCATTTGGCAAGAGAAAAAAGGGGACTGGTTCTCAACAGTTTTTATCAGACGCAATATCTGCCTTTGGTACTCCTGCCTGCGTGGGGCTGATCCGAATTGAACCCATCCACAACTGCTGTCTGCTGTGTACATGAGTTTTTTTAGGTGATACAATAACAGCAATCGTTATGCGTGAAGTGTTAGATTTCTGCTTAATTCTGGTAGGCTCGCAGTAGCAGAGTCCCTTTTTACCCTTCAGTTGCTTCAACGAGGGTAGTCACTGCGGTCATATGCAAATCTCGCCATAATTACCCACGACTTTCTCACTTCCACACTGACTGGCTGCACCAGAGCTTCCACTCCAGGTCTGCTAGGAAACTTCACTCATGAGCTTATCCTCTACCCAGAAGTGTTTCCTTTGCTCTCCAAAATTACGACTGATGCTAAATTTGTTCTGAAGCAGCTCTAAGCCCTGCTTTGGTCTGACAGCACAAAACCTTCTTTACTTTGCAAACTGCAGAACAGGCCAGCTTGTTTTCTGGAGCTGATAAATTTCTTTTCAACAATGCAAGTCTAGAGAAACTCAGCTTGTTGACCACCAGGGCAATAGTATATCTCTACCCAAAGCGGAGGAGTTAATTTGTGACGGGGTAACCTTTATGTCTTGGTGGAGGGGTGAGTGTGTGAGGCTTATGTCAGACTAGGAATATGTCTGCAAATAGACATTCCTGACAGTAATAAAGACACTTTAATGTACACTCATCCAAACTGGACATCGTAAGTCAAAAGTTATGCTGTTTTAATGAGAGCTTTGTAATTAAGTTGTTCATTTGCTGGGTGAAATTGTCATTAGTAGAGGAAGGTTTTATTAATTCACCTTTTTATATAAAGAATATAATGAATCACTAACGTTCTTATAGATACAGACCACGATTATTTCCGCTTCCTGCCTTGCAAACATCTTGTTTCAAATTAGGTTTATCTGCTGTCTAAAACTAAATACAATGGATAGATGTATAATAAAATCTTTTAATTGTCTTAGCATATGTTGCTTTTATTAGGTGAGAATAATTGCATTCATGGGATCACCTACAAAGTCCTTTAGAATATAAAATTGAAATGGCTTCACACTGAGTGCACAAGTCCTTCTGAGCCGTGCCATTTTCCCCTTCACTGCCTCTTGTCCCCCTTTCGCTGTAAAGTTCACATTGAAGTGTGACAAGAGACACTTGACAACTGACACATGCTGGATCTTATCAGCAGTGAGTGCAGTCATGGGCCCTGACTGAAGAGCGATTGTCATTTCTACACCATTTATTCCTCTCCTAGCCTCATTGCTTGCTTCCTTTCTGAAGAAATTTTCCCTGTTAAAGTACTGTACTTCTCGTTCTTTTTTGGTGCGAGTCTCTGGGATTTTTTTTTTTTTTCCCCTTACGAAAGGATTTTTTTTATGCATTCATCCCATAGGCAAGCCTCTAACAGACTTCCTCTAACCTCTTAGTGTCAGGACTGCTCTAAGCTGATTCAGGCTAATAAAAGCAACCCAACAAAGCTTTGATGGTGTCATTACATCTTCCTTAAATCCCCTTCCTTGCTAACATCCAATAATTCTATTACCTCTAATCAATTCACAAGCTATTTTATTTGAAAGGAAGAGAAATCAACTTCAAACCACGCCGGTGCAATTTGCCCAGCATTCACAGAAGGTGATGATGTTTCTGCCATGGCTTCAATTGACTCTTTAAGTGAGTTCTGGGCTATTGAGCAGTCTGAACTTTTATCTGTGCTCTGCCAGCCCAAGCCAACAACAGCAGAAAATGATCCGTTGTTGCCTCCTGGAAGTTCCTTCACTTCTACATGACACTGTGTGTCATTTCTGTAGTGTAGATAACATAAACAGTTGATAATTTCAAAGTACTGAGGAAAAGGCATGAACTTATTGTAGGACTTCTTAAATGAAGGAGGTTGCCCAACCCATTTTAAACTCATTGCTATAATGCTCTCTGTTGTTCCTTTTTTGGAACAAGGGGTTTGCAGCTATTGTTTTAACTTACTAGAGCTTTCACGTCTGCTCAGTCCCACCAGGGTGATTTTTGGATATTGTCATTAATACTGCAGAGATATCTGAGCAAGCTCTAAGGCTATGTTCACGCACCGGTGTCTGATGGGGGTTGTGTCTGCCAAAAAGCTTATTGCCCCCGGCTCACGTCAAGCTGCACGTCATGATCGCTCTGACAGAACCGCTGCCACCGTTGCCCTAACACAGTTCTTGCAAAATAAGCCTGGTATCTTCAGCAGCTTAAATAACAGGTCTCTGCTAAGGCGGTCTTTAACCGAAACAAGCCTGGAGTGATTAGGTGAGCAGCTAGGGCTGCAGATAGTGTAGGGTGGTAGGGATTGGCACACAGGTAATGATAAAAGAGACAAAGCTGCAAGACATGGGGTGGAGGTGCTAACATCTCTACCTGACCTGGAAGCAGCCAGTAAAGGATTTCTGAACATACTCTACATGATCACATTTGGCTCCCTGAAGCAATTTCCACCAGACCGTCTATCCACAGAAATTTACCCTTCTTAGCGTGGTAAACTATCCCTGGTTGCACAGGAGCGTGAAACGTAAATGTACCTTAGACATCAAGATGCCCCAGGAGCTTGACACTGAGCAGATGGATGACATCCGGGCCCTTACCCCAAAGAAACTGGGGTGTAGTTAAGAGAATACCTTGTCCATAACTTGCTGCTGAGAAGAGTCTTTGTGTTCAGAACTAGCTAGATTTTGTCTGGGTAAAGGCTCTGTCTTGTTCCTAACAGACTTCTTAAAAGTTTGTTGCTATTGTCACTTTTCTTAATGAGGAACATGCATCATTTCATCATACATTGGTTCCCTCCTTTATCTCTTTGGCTATATGAAAGGCAGAGGGGTGGGCATCCTGTTTTCTCCCTGTCATAGTTGTTGGTTTCAGAATAAGTTGAATTTAAGCTCTGAACTGGGGAGGAATTCATTGCAGTCCTCATGTTGGTAAGCATGTACTCATGCAGAGCCACTGGGATGACTCAGTTAAGCGTGGGTGGCAAACCAACACAAGTTAGGATTGCCTGTGCTCTGTAACCAACATCTATTTTGCTTGTTAAACTGTGGCCTGGACTGTTTGAAAATATGAGGACTTTGTTTCCTACCCCGTATGTTCATATTGTAAGAGCAATACATGTCTTTTCTGTAAAAATCTGTCCATCAGATATAAATTACAGAAGCTTTTCAAAGCATAGTTTGGCAATGTTGCTTGTAATTTCAGTTGTCACAAGCAATACACCTTGTACAACAGGATTTCATCACTCTCAATTGCCAAGAGAGATTTCTAAGTATACGTGACATGTAAATGACACTGGTGTCACTGCACATAAACCTGTGGTTATGCTTGTGTCTGTTCCCATGTGTGCTACCTCTGAACTTGCACGTCATGAAAGTTCACAGCTCGGCTAAGCGCCGGTACGGTCTGCCTTGGGGGTGACCGTGCATCCCGTTTGCGGATG
This sequence comes from Aramus guarauna, assembly GCA_013400195.1. Taxonomy (NCBI): domain Eukaryota; kingdom Metazoa; phylum Chordata; class Aves; order Gruiformes; family Aramidae; genus Aramus; species Aramus guarauna. The sequence goes on along the minus strand of VXBL01010520.1, from coordinate 212,489 downwards.
GCAGCTTGCCCAGCTAAGCTCGGCCCTAGCTCATGTGCCATGAGCAAGAGTTTGTCCTGCTCAGGATTTTTGTTTCCATTGCAGCTTTCTTGTAGAAAGGACAAGCAGAACACGGGTGGGCTCCTTGACTGTGGTGGAACGGGATGATTTTCCTGCAGCAGCAGCTGATGGTGGGGTGCTGGGGACAGCCTGTGGAGAGTCACCAGCAGATGTTCCTTCCCTGATGCTGAGTGAGAGGCCAGGGATGGCAAGTGGAATAATTGATTCTGATTGTGAGATTAAAATGTAGAACCCGGATAGCAGTGGTGATTTACGACACTGTAGCTGAACTATAGGTTTTAATAATGTATTTTAGCTCCAACAGTGATGGAGAAAATGCACCAACTTCTGTTATCCTAAAAAAGAGAGGGAGCTTTACATGGAGGTGCTTCTTCCAAAATGCAAAATTAATCTGAATTTCTTTTTCTGATATCTCGGGAAACAAGAAGGGTTTAAATGTGCTTTTAGTGCATGCGAATGACTATTCAGTTACCATTGGGTTTTTTTTTTACTTTTTACTCTGCCAGTACATTCGCAGGAAAAAAGTAGCAAGAGAAGGTATTTAAAATCAATCAGAATAGACATCTGTGGTCTCTTGAATTAAACCCTTGGTAGCAGGATCCCTGAACTTCCAGTTAAATATGATTTTGTGTTATGATTTATCACCTGAGTCATGACAAAATTCTGCCCTACAATTTCAACATTTGAGGAAAGAAGATGTAGACAGGCAATTTACACGTTAACATTTTCCTTACGGCTGTGTACTGCTTGTTCATTTAGAGATAATTTGCTTAAGCAGGCAAAGATCATGCGAGAATGGCTTTTGTCAGTAGTGTGTATATAGATCAATCATAGTTTGATTACTGTAAGTCTGTCCTGTTATCAAATATTAATTAGGCAGAGTTTCACACGTGTGGATGATGCTGTGGAACTTCATCACTCTATCACGATGTTCTTCGTTGTAGATTATACATGAAGTGTTTTGTCTTCTCTGTCATTTCTTTCTAAGGACCACTTTAGACAAATGACATTTATTTGGATTTTAGTATAGATTTTCAGTTTATTGAATCAAAGTGTTGGAGTTAATTTTCTTTGCAGTAAGTTTTTTAATAGCTTTTCCAGTACCAGGACATTTAAAATAAATCCCAGCATCTGCATTTCATATTCAAATGTTAGAGAAATACGAATCCTGAATCCAGTTCTGGAGTTCGGCTTGGTGGATTCATAAAATTGGAGAGAGGAAAGTTGGAAAGACTAGAGAAAATGGAAACAAAGGAAAGTGGAGAGGGAAGCTAGACAAAGTGGATCTGTCAATTAATTAAATCACTTGTGGGATCAGAATCCAGAGCTGCCCATGGACTGCAGTCAACAAGGGATTTGCTCACCTTTGCCTCTCAGAGGTCAATGCCAGATATAGGTTAGATAGAATAACATTTTGACTACAAGATTTAAAAATCCTACCCAGCAGGATGAGGTCGATTTAAACCACCATAATAAATTTGATTCTTAAACAAATTTGATTTCCAGATCCTCCGTGTTGCAATATCAGGGAATCCCAAGCAGGAAGGTGGTTGGTTTGGAATAGATGATCTGGAAGGAGAGGAGTTAGGAGCAAAGGAGTTGATTGGAAGAGAAAAAGAGTGAAGGTCAGGAGGAGAGAAATTATGAGAAATCGTTCTGTATTAGGCTGTAAGCGGGATGATATTTTATTTAGTCCCTGGCACAATGAAACTGCTTAAAGGGAGGAGTTATGAGCTCTTCTTGATCCTTATACCAAATGGGGAATTTGGAATGTAGACAGCTGGGAAAACAGAGGTTTTGAGGAACAAGCTGACTTACTCTTTTATTAGTGCTATCTGCATCTGATGTAATTGCCATCTTGGTTCTGGAATAGCAAGTAATGGCTTTACAGAAGCAGGGAGTGTAAAATACTTAGCTTTCTGAGTGGTGAAGTCTAAATATATGCAGCATAAGCAGCAGTCGTGGTTATGTTTGCTATGGAGCATTCAGAAGAGGATGTTGTGCAGACTAACGCAGACGGTGCTGCAGTAACGCTGTGTTTAAAGGGTCACGATTGACACCGGCACACTGCTCCGTGCTAGAACCGTTCGGGGTCTGGCTGCTCGCCGGTAAAGCCAGAAGAAAAAATTGTCACTGTTTTGGGAAAGGTTGAGGACAGATTGCTTTGACATTCAATAAAGCAACATAAGACCCTGTGCCCATCATCAGCCTCCTATTTTGCACTGTTATTTCTTTGCAAAATGATGGAAAACATTCATCTGAGACACATGTCTAAGCATTAATCAGGCCAAACCCATCAATTCAACAGGGGTACTCTATTTTATCCTGACTGTACACTGTAGCAAGAAGCCACATTATTTCTGCATTAATTCTTCTCCCCTTTCCTGTATGTTTTTCTCTTTCCGCATTCTGATTGGTATATGTTGAAGATATCTATGCACAAATAGCCGTTTTCTCGTGTGCCCTTCCTGCCCGCACATTACAATTGAGCCCAAGTGACACGACAAGCAGTTGCTGTAGAAGTTACTGAGATATAAACAGAGAGATGCAGCCTTTGTTATCTAGACATGAAGGAGGAAATGGAGAGTGGGGAGGGGTGTAGATTTTTATTAACTTGCAGTTGGAATGGATTCGAGCTGCAACAGCAGTGGAAAGGTATATATTTACCTTTAAGTGTCTCACTTAGTTTTGTGTGTTCATATGAGTTCCTTTTTACGGTGTGCAATTTCTTTCCGAGATTTCCAGAATTCCCTCTTCAAAGGACTCTTGCAAAGCAGCGGAGCTAGGCCATCTTAGCAGAGAAAATTACAAATTACTAATTTAAGTGCTTCTTAGAATCATTTTCTTTTTGTTTTGTATAATTTCCACACTTATAAAATCAAACTTTCAGTTAAATGTTTATACAGTAATTCAGTCGGCTTAAGCCATCTGCTGGCATGGCATCTGCAGAGTTGTTTTGATGCATACTCAGTATTGTTTCCTTCACACATCTTGTAGCCTTGTATTTTGGTTGCAAAAGGATCTTTTTTTTCTTTCTTTTTTTTTCAACACAAAAGAAGTGCTGTTTATATCCCTGGATCTAATTGCCAGCTTTATTTCCAAACTCTACTTCAAATCAACTTCTTATGCCTCTAAAAACCTTATTCTGATTGACGTTTACTTTTCAAGACCTGTATTCAGTCTTATCTTGTTCTTTTATTATACTTGCCTTTATATCAGTATTCAAAAAAATCCTTATCATTTGTGAAGAGTATAGGTGGGCTTGGAGCATTAGCATTCATACTTGCATGTTAACAACTGTTATAACACGTACCAGAGGGAAAATATTATTTCTTGTAAATGCTCAATAATTACAGTCTTTATTGCATCAAAACCTGTGTTTTGACAGATAGTGGAAAGCTTTCAAAGCTTGTGTGGGATGGATGACAGATAGCTGCAGGTGGAAAATATTTTTTTAGGTATTGGGTTTTCTATCACTGATACTGTAAATATTCTTCCAAAATAACATTAACCTTCCAAACAGGGTTGGTAGTGTTCAATGATAATATGTGTATTAGCAAAAGATTCCTGGGAAATAATTCTTAATGATTCCATCTAATTAATCTATGGTTGGGACATTAATGTCTCTTTTCATTAAGTTGGGAAGTATGAAAGACTAGAAAATTACTGCTGTGCTGGATTTAGTGCTTTAGGTATAATTTGAATGGATGTGCTAAATTCTTGGTCATAACTTGCACTAACACCTAGTCGAAGAAAAATTAAAAGGCAAGCTTATCTGCTGTTGCAGTTTGCAAGAATACCTGGATGCTTTTAAGCCATTTGTAGCATATGCCTACGTGAGTGGATTGTTTTATACATTTTATGACACATTCCCCAATTATTTTCAGCACATGTGATGTTTGTATAAACACCAACATAGAAAATGAAGTTGGATGGTAACTTCNTTTTTTTTTTTTTTTTTAAAGTCTGTTCTCTTATTGGATAGCCATGTGCAATTAAGCTGCATCAACCAGTTGCAACTACTGCAAATGAGGTCATGGGAAGTCTGAGAAAGTTCATCTGAACTTGCAGTTCTTTTGTTCGGAGTGTAGATGTTCTGATCAAGTTTGTGCTATAGTCAACTGGACCTAACAACATGATTTGTGCTGAAAGCCTAACTCATGTGTTTTAAGAGTTTAACGAGCACAATAGCAACGCTGCCACCTCATTTGGACACATCCTGGGTTTTGTGTGAAATGCCTGAGCCTCTGCAGTTTCAAGTGTCTCTCAACTATTAAGATACCTCTATAACCTAATAGGATTTTAGGTTTTCAATGCATTTGAGAGTAATCCAGTTGTGTTTATTCCATCCTGAACACTATGGTTATAATGTTGGGTCTATTGTAGTCAATGGCAAGGCTCCCATCTGACTTCAATGGGATCAGGATTGTGAACCTTGAGAGAAAAGGCAGCTGGATGTAAGATTGCTGTCAACTGCCTTTAATATTGCATCTAAATTGAGAAGGCCACTTCTCTTACTTCCAGGTTGTGGGGATGCTAAAGTGTACTTGACAGATGTCTTGCCAATGGTTCGAGCTGATTGCTGAGAAGTAGCTCTCAGCAGCCCTCTCACAGACCGGTAGTGAATGCAAGTTGGGCTTGAGCATCAGTCCATTCAGAATGATTAAATGAGGCAGAGACAAACTATCTGGCATCAAGCGCTGCCACCTTTTATTAGCCCCTTACATCACACAAAGTCAGAAGGCACCAGCCAGATATGTGGGCAGATATAAGATGTTCAGATTCTAGCTATGCTTAACTGATAATACTGCTGAAAAACAAATTAACTGTGTCTGGCTCCTGCACGAGGTTCAAATCTGACCCTTTATCCTTTTTTTCATGACGAGATGGACCATCCCAAACTGTGGACTAAAGTGCCATTTCAAATGACCAGTAACTTTCTGAAGAATGATTCTTTTCCATGAAAAAGTTCAAAGAGCTGAGACAAATGGGCTGATTTTGTACCTGAATCGGTTCGTAGTTGGGCCTCCCTATGGAATGCCATTCCTTGAGGAGTCAGCAGGGGTCACTTAAGTTCATTATTTTGCAGCAAATTCACTTTTGGACTTGTCAGAAAGTAAGAGCTGAAAATCCTTTAGGTATGTATCATTTGCGCCACTGAGTGATTTTTCCTTCTACAATCTAACTGGGCTGAAAAAAGTGATCACAGGTATGTACGGACAGTTAGATCGTACAGCTCCAACGCAGCATTCGGACAGAACATAAATGTATTTTACATGTTGCCAACTGAAAAAGATTATACCACTTAAGAGCGCGTTGCACTTTAATAGAAATTTATTGTCAAAAGCTTATTCTCCTAGAAGGATACGGCGTTGTGGCAGAACAGGGGATAGAGATCTTGTTACAGTCCATCATTTTTACTTGTATGAAGCAAATGGAAAAACACTGAGTTAGAGTCAACTGGCTGGTATCGACTGAAAAGGATGTTCTGTGCATTTTCTGGGAAGCCAGACACATTTCCATTCCTCGTCTTGGAGGGAGCAGGAGAGATGTGTATCCTGTCGAAATTATGTGCTTCTTTGTCTGACAGCACATGTCCACGGTCATGCTGTGGAGGTGCGTGTGGCTCCAGCTCTCCAGCCCAGATGCTCCCCCGGCTCAGCGTATGCACGTTCCCCTTCCCTCCTGCAGCCACCGCCGGGCAGTGCACGAGATGCCGTGCTCAGCTCCCTCCTCTACCCTGGCCTCTGGACGGAGCATCTTAGGTGTTCCCTCAGGAAAGCTTTGGCTGCATTTTTTGAAAGGGCTACAGGTCCAAATATTGCAAAAGCTAAATTTCCAACATTGGATGCTTCTTAAAAGACTATTTAAGGTGATAATTTAAAAAGAAGGTCTGCGAACCCCTTGTATACTCTAGCTGAAATCCTGGAGTTTTCTATAAGTTTACTTTATATTTCACATTTTTTCATGTAGGATAAACAATTTATTGAAGTTCCAGTGGGATTCCCTCCTTTTCCCACTTTTCAAGATGGGTTCATCAGAAATCATCTTGAACATCAGCCAGACGAGTAGCCCAAAAAACCCCTGTCCTTCATCTTTGTGGTGCAAATGCTGGTAGCTTGTTTGTAAGAAGAAAATTATGCTCTTGTCAAGAAAAAATGTGGGCATCCAAAAGCTGGGATAGGAAGAGCCTCGAAGTGGTTTTGAAGCATTGAGTGGCATGTGTGGGCTTGGAAAGGGAGTTCCTTTAATCCTCAGTTGGTACCAGCTAGAATCGACAGTGTTTTATAAATATCCTACAGAAAGAAAAGAATTGCATGGGTTTCCACGTGCATGATCCAGAAGACCTCTGCATCCATCTATTATGTACCCAGAGCAGTTGCCTTGCCTAAGCTTTTTTTTTTTTTTTAATCTACGCCTAACTGGATCAGGACACGTTGTCTTCTTGCAGCGGACTTGCCGTGTGCTGGCAGTGCAGGTTCACACATTTTGGTTAGCACCAGGACACCCAGCCGAGCAGCAGGGCTCTCTGGGCTCCCATTTCTCAGCCTCCTCTTCCCTTGCGTTCTTATTTTTGTGACTAGATTGAGTGAGAGCTTCAAGAAAAGGAAGCTAATGGTTCTCACAGATTAAAACTGTCTTCTGCCAAAAGAGTTTAAGAGGTGCATGTCTTAGTGTAAGAGTATTGGCATCATTAGTACTGCAGCAGAGAACTGTATCCAAGGAGTCTAGCTGAGGCTGGAAAGAGGTGCTGCAGACAAATGAAGAAGGCAGCATAAAGCCTCTAATCCTTCAGAGATAAAGCATTGAGGGTGTTGCATAGAGCTAATCAGGGACACATAAATTATCAGCATAACAGATGTAAGAAAGAGCATTGCACAGAGAAGAAAGAGTTCAGCTGAATACAAGTCTGGCCAGATGTGTAAATGCACACTTAAGCTGACAGAAATAGCAGCAAGGAAGAAGTAGTCTTCAGCAAAATTTAGGATGCCTGAATAATGTCCTTCCTCACCTTACCTCTGCTATGGAACTTACGCCTGACTTTCTTTGCTCCCTTTATTCTGCTGTTGATTAACCTGAGTAGGAATGTTCTTTTTTTACATTTCTTTTTTCTTTGTTGTTTGGTTTGTTCTTGCAGTTTGTTCATTGTGTGGTTGTCTTAAAAGAGCAAAGGAGATTTGACGTGGCAACTGAAAGCACAGAGATGCAAAGGTGTTCGTAGTCTGCTGAGGTCAAGAAGTACCATTAGTTCAATGCACAAAACTCTGTTACTAAATGTGAACATGGCATGTGTGAGCATCTCCATGAGCAATACGAAACAATTGCATGACAGGCAGCTGGAGGAGCTGTATGCTCAGATACTTTATTAGTGTTCACTTGATATTTTAAGTAAGCGATTTATATTTATATATATATGTAAATATACACATACACGCTTGTATATTTGAATTTCAGTGTTGGGTAGCATTAGAGAAAGATAACCCGCTGCCGGGCAATATCACTTACTACACCTGTAGAATTACTGTTGGACACGTCCTGATTTCCTAATAACAGTCCAAGTGACCATTCAGCCTACATGTAGCATGCCTGGATTTAAAATGCAAAGCAGCAACATACTTCATGCAAATGTCAACTCTGTCTGTGTTCTAGGGTGCATGTCCAGAGGAGAAAACAATAAGTTTATTCTTCTCCCCAATTAGACTTTTGTGAAAGGCTCAGTTATGTCTCCAGCTATCACATTGAACACGCACTAAAGCAGCACATTAATGTGCCTTTTAATGCTTCTTAGGAGTAGATCAAAAGAAATGTCAGGTGCACTTTACATTCCTCCCGTGATGTGTCTGAGGCTCTTAGTGCGTCACCTCTGCCAGGGCCGTTGTTCCCAGCCCGCCGCGCTCGGGCTGTGGGTGCTCCTCTGGGACGCTCCCGAAATGCCCAGGGGCTTGCCACGGCACCGCTACACCTCCTGTCTCGGTTCCACACTTTGCTGAAGCCAGTAGAGTCACGCTGCTGTCACCGAGAGCAGGTTTTGGCATTTGCTTTTCGGTGGGAGAAAAGAGTTGTTGAAATCAATCCTGGAGAAAATGACTTAAAACTCAACATGCTGGAAAATGGAACTTAATTAATGGGAGAAAACTTGCCAACCTCCGCTGTAAACTGTTATTATTTTGTTTGCTTGCTTGAGGGAATATGTCAGAGCGGTGTTTGCCTTTTCTTAGTACAAGCTTGCTGTTCTACCCATCATTTATTTTTACGTGATTAGCAGGTGGACTCGTGGCTCTGTCACTCTAAACACAGGATGCTTAAAAAGTGCAAGAGACATTAGCAAGGACAGCGTCGTCATTTCACTGGCCCTGCCTTGCTTGGCTCCGTAACGGTGGGGTGACTGATGCGGCGCATTCCTAGCAAGGGGCTCCCATCAGACTGTGGGGCTAATACCTTTGGCTAACATTGGCCAAAAGATTGCAGAGCGCATTTAAGTGTGTGAGATGCAGCCAGGATATCCTGGGCACCCACTTCTGTGCCAAATAGTGTGAAAATAGAGTTTAGCCTCTGAGGTTTGCAAAGCTGAGTGGGTATAACATTAGAATGGAAGATGAACAGCAAAGAAAAGGTACCCGGTGTCTGATACAGGGTCAAAACTGCAAAGCAGGGGACAAGGCTAAGGAAAGAATGTGAGAAGGAAAGGAGGAGGAAACATATAGGGAGAAGGAGAAATGCTGCGGTGTGCAGGACGACATGGATGAGAACAAGAAGCTGGAATTAATGCAGAAGCGGGGAAGCAGTGAGGAGGGTTCAAGTTTTGTAACAAAGTTCATTTCTATATGTTTTCCTCTTTCAAATGGATGCTTTGAATAAGTAGTGCTTTCATTTCCCGTGAGGCAGAGGTGAATAATAAGTACCTCATCAGGGGATGCCGGTCTCCCCAACATCAGTCATCTGCTCGCAGCCTTACACTCTGGCAGTGCTTTGGCTGAGCAAATTAGCCTGAAGTGTTGTGCCCTTGGCTGGCAAATCCTTTCAACCCGGTTGAACGGACAAAATGAATACCCAGATTGTTCCTACGTCTGTTATTCTCTCGTGTTTATCTGGCTGAGCTGTCAGTCAGGCCATTATAACTGTGGTGCACACTCAAATGACTTGTCCACTCACAAAAGCAGAGTCTGTTGATGATAAGCTAAACAAAACTGGAGAGCGACTGTTGACAGAGTTGGGGGATCTTGCAAATGTCTCAGGTAAAAGCAGAAATGCAATTTGGGAAGGTACAGAAGGAGCTTTTCTTATGCGTGCGTAGTTTTAAAGTGTTCGCTGTGATTTGTTGGCAGACGATGAATGGGCATTTATAATGAATTGGGTTCCTCTCTACTTTAAACAAATTAAGCGGCACGCAGAAGATTTCTGAAACTTGAATGTAAGAGTATATTGCTCTTACTAGAATTAATTAGCCTGAAAGACATAGTTTACTCTCACAGGCTTTGCCAGGACGGAGCATAGCTGCGATCTGCCATGTGCTGTCCTCTCCCCGGCGCGGGCGGGAGGAGTGGTGAGCACCCACAGTGCATCGGGTGGGCTGTGCGGGGCTTGTCGGGGACAGCGGCCAAACCTTCCCACGGGGCTCTGGACACAGTTAACCCTCAGCTTTTAATTACCCTGCTTTGGGTTTGCAGGTCCCGTGGGTTTGAATGTGTCGGGTGCTTGTGCCTCCCCAGGCAGGGAGGACATTTGCAGGAGGGGGACTCATGGGTTTTTCTCATAAAAGGAAGCGGGCTTCTTAAATATCCAGCAAAGCAGTGAACGACACAGGTGAAGTGCTGTATGAAGATTTATCTCCTGACTTTTGATTTTTCCACTAGCACCCTGAGTTAGAAGTAGGACTTTGAGCCACTCCTGAAACTAATTTGCTTGTATGACATTAAATAACGCAGTGCCTATCTGCTGAATGTGAATATAGCCAAAGCTTTCTCGGTCCTTTAGCCTCATGTTTGTGATCATAATTAAAAAGCTTAAAGTTTACAGATTGTGAATATGAAAGCGGTCTCAGATGTTTGAACAGTGCTGAGCTGTATAACGGAAAGTGTCTCCTCCAGCTCCTTCCCAGGTGGAGAAACTCATTCAGTGCTGGATTGTCAGAGGAGTTTTCTCCACCATCCCCGCATCCTACTTTCTGGAGTGGCACAGGAAAAGACAAGACTGAGTAAGGTTGCAATGGTTTAAATACTCATAAGTGTCATGAAGTAGCAGAGGGAAGCTTACGTAAAGGAGGTCCCGTGTCTTGCTGGGGGTTTGTTACGATGTGCTTAGCAGGGAGATGCCCCTGAGAGCGTGGCACAGTGCAGCCACATCTCTGCAATCAGCAGCTGGTGCCTTCAAAGTCCCAACCCCAGTAGCCTTGTTGGCTGTGATGATAACTGTAACGGATGGTGCAGCTATTTTTCATCAAATGCTTGTTAGTCAATTTATTAGATTCCTAATATCCTAATGCACTCATCTGGCAGGCACCTCGGCAAACAAGACTTGCAGTGGAGTGTACTCATTCAAAGTCACGGTAACTCGCAGGTTGCTGATTTCTCATCAGCACTCAGAAGATAATTTGCAAATGTGCCATTTATCATTATGCGCTTTGTAGAAGCAGATCTCATGAATGGGATAAAAACAGATAAGAGTCTAATAATGAACGTTTCCTTCCCAAACACCATTACCCACTTCCAGAGTATTTTGTTTTGTATGCATTGCACATATACTGCACCTATGTGCGCATCTGAGTTTGCACGTGCTAGTAAAGTCGCTGGGGAGACAGTTTTGTAAGGATGGCTAATGCACTTATTGATCTCTCTGCTGAGCTACACAGCGTTGGAGTAGGTTAGACTTATGCCTACTGAAAGACATAAGACTTTTATTTGTAGTCGTTTAAGAAGTGATGGGCATGTGTGGATTTTTTTCACCATGAAAAGCCACCGCTAACCTTCCAGCTTTCCTTTTCTCACTGGAAACGTAAGCATCTGTGAAAAGCCACTGGTAAAACCAACAAAAGGATTATTCAGAGGCTGGATCGTAAGGATTATATGGCGAAGGTTGCTGAAGGAGTGCTTTTGTGCCACACCAAAGACAACAGGCTGTGTGGATGCTCTGACCTGTACTGCTGTTTGCCACTGCGTTTGACTTTGCATCGATGACTGCTTTTTATTCACTTGTTCACTTTTTACTGGGAAGAAGTCTAAAGTAACAGTAGCCAGGCGATCAGTCTGCAAATGCGATTCCTGTCTCCTCGTGTGACATTCAGGGTGGTAGCCCTGCATACAAATCGTTGCTACTTATTTTTGCTTCTGCAGATGTGATTTTATTAAATGAAAGGTGTAACAAGAAGCCCAGCATAGGAAAGACCCCTTTTGCCAAATGGCTCTGTGAGTTTAGCTCTGCGACTGATCTCCAGCAGAGCCGGGAAACCATGCAAAGATATTGATAATTGATTCTGTTTTATATAAGTTAAAAACTAGCTTTTCCCTCCTAGTGTGAAGGTAATGGGTTTTGTCTGTAGAAAGATAATCATCCTATGAACCATTTCTACGCCCTCTATTAAAGAATAGTACAGCTTGCACTTGAACATAATGCCCATGTCAGCTCAGCTTTTTAAACATTCATCTTAAAAGAGTCTTCAAGGACTGGAAAGAGATCTTCCCCAGACACCGAGCTAAGTTTGAGGAACTTAAAAAGTCACGAAGATCCTGTCAATTAATGTGTTTATTCTTATACATCTACTCTGAAAAAGGCATCTTCAGACATGAAAGCTGTTTTCTTTCGATTAAAAAGTTGTCATTGCATTTAGTTTCCATAGATAATGCAGAGGGGATTTTTTTTCCCCCTCTTACCGTATTGGGGGATAAATGCATCTCTTTTTTCTTCTTACTGTTTTCCTCATAGGAAATTTCATTTATTACAAGAACAAAAAAAGAAGGAAGAAGAGAGCTAAATTGAAACCTTGCCTCCAAATTTGTATGCAGGAGGTGACTTGATTTATAAGCTTAGGTAATTTCATTTTTGTTCACACTTCTTCAATTGAAAGGCTCCCACAAACAGTGTTACAGCACTGAAGAGATGGGGAAATTTATCAAGCTATTTATCAAATTATTTTCACAGTCTGTCAAAGTCATAAGCATGCTAGAAGAGAAACATAAAGAGTATGTTCGAACAGAGGAGCGTATCTGAGTGATCAGCCGGACTGCAGCACAGCCAACGAGCAAAGACACGGCCAAAGGTGTGGGGACGGCATCTGCCCTCAAACCCAGTCCTGGCACTAGTGGTGTTAGACCCTTACTCGATGGATTGTGGGCTGAGATAATGAAGTAGAAAACATCATTGAACAGAAGGAGAGGTCAGAGCAAAGGGGATGGACTTCCCCCCCTCTCCGAGTCTCTCTTGAGGTTTACAGATGGGGATGGTGTTGAATCTAAATGGTGCACATCCTCGGTCAGGGAGTGAATCACATCCTGAGATGGGACTACGTGCTCTGGAGAAAACAGCGTTGGAGTATGCATCCTTGGTGGTTGGTCTTGGGAGACCACGTTGGCAAAGCAGGGGAAAAAATAAACAAAACAAGCAACTGAGATTGAAGGAACCAGTCTAGTAAGAAATCTTTAATTTCTAATGAGCTTTAAAGGATTTCAGAGAGTTGATTTTTTTTTTTTTTTTAACAAACAGTTCAAGTACATGCCTTCAGATTATAAAAGTACCTGAAATTGCCTAGAATATCAGCATGCATAGCTTGTTAGTATTTACATATATTTACATAGGAAAACAAGAGAAAGATCTACAGTTATTTACAGTCTACATAGGAGAAGAGAAAGGCAGCATAATTGTATTTCCTAAAATACAGTAGTTGAATAGTCAGCACATGCATATTAAGAGATATTTGCATGATAGAACGCAAATGTTTTAAGACATACCTTTTTAACTCCCTATGCTAAGATATAGCATAATAAAGGTAATTTTTTTTTTTTGTGTTTTGTTTCTAGTCTATTTGCATCAAGTGCTTTAAAATGTTCACTAACACAGCGGCAGCATTATTTACCCTGGCAATTAAAGCAACAGTACACACGATAATTTCCTACTAACTAGCAACAAGCTGCTGGTGAATGAAATATCTATTGTTTCTCATTATCCATCGACCAACATACAGGGATCTCTCCTTGTAAAGGCAGTGCCTAAGCTATCACCATTAATTATAGAAGTAATATAAATGAGACTCTACAGTATGTACTAAATGAAATATTAACAAGGCCAGTGTCTTTGAGCCTGAAAGATGCACTAACAGGGCACACTTTACAGCAGGCTATCTATGAAAATCACACATACATAATACAGGAGTGCCTGGCTTACAGCTCTAAGCCTAGACTTTAGAGGCCTGTTTGCTAGATCTGTATTATTGCAAAATACATTCCCTTAATTAGTTTCTGGAAGACAGTGTTAGTAGTTAATTTCTTACCATGATATGTCCCCGTCATAACACCCTGTGGTTTTTCAATGCATTGTATCACTGAAATGCGTGTGTCTGTGTGTGTATGTGCATGAGCGTGTGTGTATCGCAGATGAAAAAACACTCTTTATCTTTAAAACCTAAACAAACAGCTTGTTAAATATTTGTCCCAAAAGGTCACTTGCTTAAAAAGCGTTGTGTGGTGTGGGGGTTTTTTTCTTCCGCTTGTATCTAAAATGAAAGTCAGTCTAAAAAATTATCTGTGCGATGAAGGAGAAAGCCAAATGTCAGTATTGTGATGACATTCTTTGCAATACTGCATATGAAAAGGTCTAGAATTTGACTAGTAATAGTATTAAAAAGCTATATAAATATATACAGCATATACAGAACTGTATGTATACATACATTTATATAAAGTATATATATAATTAAAGTTAGGTACAGCAAAAACATAAAACATTTCAAGTCAGCATAAGTTAATAACAGAAGTGATTTCAACGAATTCTCATCTCCGTATGCCCAAACACCAGCCAGCCCTATTCTGATGATTTAGTTGCAGCAGCATATCTAATCTGTCTTTTTGGCAGGATATGTTTATTGCCAACAACCTGTTTGTCCAACTCTTCAAATTACCCTTGCCTGGAAGAATCCACCCTCAGCAGGCAGGATGTGCATTTCGGGAGGATTTCCAGTATCCTCCATAGGATTTCCATTTTTGACAGTGACCCAGAAGTTGTGACAGGACTCGTTTATATAAACGCACATTGTAAAATCTCAGAAAGTGAGGGACAGAGATTTTCAGGTATGATCAGCTCCCGATAGTGCTGCTGTGATGTCCAAGGACTCTTGCGTGCTCTCTGCTTCTCACTCCACTGGCCAGTGTTGGCACATAGGGCAGGGGGCAAGCAATGGACAGCAACATAATATGGTCAACCTGATTGCAGCCTTACCACTTTACACTCTGAAATGAAGATCTAAAATTTTCCTCAGGGATTTTTCCCAAATTCAGAAATGAGCAGGAGCGAGCACTATCACACCACTGCTCCATATTAGCCTACAAGAGGAAAAGCAGTGCTGGATCATACCAATTTGCATGCAGTGTTCAAAACTGCCACTTCAGTGGAGCAATGATGTCTTAAAAGTGTAAATCAGGTGTGAACGGGAGTTCAGTGGGCAGGAGAAGAAAATGCAGCAGTGATCAGCGTGGCAATGTGATGTGGGTAAAAAGGCTGGGGTGAGCAGCCTGCGGGGCGTGCTGCTGCTCCTGCCGTGGAAATGCTGGTTGAGCAAGGTAAAGCCATATGTTTCATTACAGTTTTTGAAGCTTAAGATGGCTCTCTGTGTCAGGCTTGAAACAATTTTCAGAAACTGATTGTGGACTTTAATGAGATGCTGGGAAAAGGAAGGAATACGGTGCTGCCTGTGGGAACCAGCTCCCTTCCAGGTGCTGCCCTAAGAACAATTGGGCTGCACAAACATAGGTGTCTGGTGCTGTCTTAAACATCATACAGTTTTATCTGCGATATCTGTGAGGGGCTGGCAAATACAATACCAGACCCATGGGAAATATGTGTCCTTCTGGAGCACAGCTGTAGGGAATGGGGGATATCCTAAGGTGGCTCAGATGTGGTAAGACCCATGTTAGGCAGCCGAATCCCACCCCTGGTATGCCATGATGGCTCTTTCTTGCATATGCGAAGAGTAGGAGAGATGAACCCATGGATCAGCCTTTCAGGGGCTGGTTCTCTCTAAAGTATCCAGTTTTGAAAAACCCAATGGTGTTTTGGCTAATAAAGAGTTTTACCAAGTTCTCTGTGAGCTGGGCAAAAAGAAACAGGGCACGAGTGAGAGAGGGAAGAGACTGGAATAGGGTCCAGTGTAGCAGGCAGCTTCACAGGTTAAAGAATTAAGTTTATACAATAGAGAAAAATATCCATGATTTTAAAAAGTAATTACATTTTTGTCAGCTGTTTTGCCAGCCTTGTTCTACATCTTCTAAGCATTTTAACAATGGTTTGTAACATAACACTTTATACTTACACAATGCTGTTCAACAGTAAGTGTGAAAGCACTCTATAAATCTGAACTAGTCCTCACAACACCCCTGTGAGGTGGGTAAATAATAGTACTTTCCCCATCTTACAAATGGGAAAAGTGAGGTACGTGGAGTTGAAGTGCCTTGTCCAAGTTCACTTGGGAAGTGAAAGTCAAAAAGCGAAAACCAACCCAGTTCTCCTGACTTGACAGCCCGTATTGTATTTTTTTTCCCTGTGGAATGATTGCAGACAATCTGTTTGACACTGGATGCTGGAGGTTGGAAGTTTTCAAGCATTATCGTTGCCGTAATTGAGAACATATGGGTGTTGCATAACACAAACAACATGGCGCATTATGAAAATACATTTATTACAATGGACACATTTTCTTTTGCAAAGTTAAAACCTAGAATGTAAGTTAAATATAGCAGCATATACTGAATAGCTGAAATAATCACTAGGTCTTAATGCCTCAGCAGCTGAAAACAAATCCTCTTTCGTGAACTACTGCAGTTTCCTTACTCAAAGAACATAGCACACTTATCTTCTATAATGTATGTAAAGAATACTGTTAATGTGTAAAGGTCTTAATGACGCTAAGCAAAGCTGCAGCTTGAAACCAACTATGCTTTGCAAGTAGAGAAGCTGATGGAGTTTTGAGTCTTTGTAGTTAGGAATTAATTGAAAAAGGGGTACATCAGAGGAAAAAAAGCAGACCCTACAGATTTCAGTTTATCCATTGTATTATCTTCTAAGAGATGCTTTGCTGGTTTGAATGTGGTGATGGGGGAAGGGGAGGTGGTTGAGAATATCTGGTTTAGATGTGGTTCGGTGAGACCTCTGAAAAGACTGTAATTACAGAGTCAGTTCAGGTCACGTTTTCCTGCTGGCACTTGGGTGGAGATGGGACCTGAAGTCAACTGAGCCCAATTTGTTTCATAGATCATATTTGGCAGCTCCATAGTTTTATTTTTTTTGCTGCAGATATGATTTCAGTTTATCATATTCACCCAAACTAGCAAAGGCAGGTCTCAATTTCGTATTTCCTTGCTGAAAAAGCAATCAGGGAATCCTGTTCTCTTACAGGAGACTAATACATACATATTCTGAGTGTTCCTCATAAGATAACTGTGCATCTGGGATTGCTCTGAGTCAGAGGACTGCAGCAGGAACTGAACACTTCTCCTGTCATCTCACATCCGAGACTAAACTTGTTCACTGCCTTGTAGGAAAAGTGACTGTCCCTCACAGCTCGGAGTTACCCTGGTAGGAAACGGAGCAAAATAATGCCTGACATTGAGAAGAACATCCCTCAGCTATGACTGGCCTCAGCTGTGGCCGATACCACCGAGCAGCTCTTAAGACTGCTCCTAAAAGCACTTCAGATGCTGTGAAATCCTGAAGGCTGAATGAGGACGTGAGGATTTTAGACTTGCTACTGTTTTTCAGAAGAGATCATCGCATTCCACGTAGTTGGTAAAGACTTGGGCTTGATGGGAAAAAATACTGATTCAAGGCGTCTGTTGAAGCATTTTAACATTACAGAGAAAGCAATAGGTATATTTTGAGAAAACTCTGCACGAAAATCCCAGCTGGGGATTGCTAGCAATCCCAGAAGGAAACCAATGCATTCTGAGGGCAGTTTTGTTCCAGGAGGTAAGCCAAAGCTCGGCTGCGGAGCTGCGATCTGGAGCAGGATGGCTACATGCCCGAGCAGCTGGGCAGCGTGTCCCTGCAGCCCCGAGTATCCATGCCAGCCTTGCAACAAGCCACGGAGCAAGTCCTCAGCAACTGCAAACCTGTGGGGCCTCAGAGAAGGCGACAGACCTGGCCTGATTTACACCGGGTGAAGATGGGGCCTGAGGAATATAAAATGGCAGCTGTACGTTTAGGGTTTGGTTTGGGCAATTTGGAACTGATCACTGCGGAAATAGGCTCTACATCATTTTGTTTGTTACTCCAAGGAGATTCTCTACCGAGTCAGGAAATGAGCATTGCTGAAGCTAGCTGGTGGAAAGCTTTTTCCCTCGCTAGCAGAACGGACTTGAACTCTTTGGGGTGCTTTATGGGGCACAAAGAAGGTAATGGGGACCCCCCTGGTTTCGTGGTCTGGAATACGTTCATACTCCCTCATCTTCACGCTGCTGTGTAACGAGTTTTTCCACTATAAACGATGTGTTCACAGTGCTGTTGGGTGGACCTGATGTTTCTGTGTTAGGGATGTGTTGGCTTCGTCTAATAGTCCTGAGGTGAATAACAGCAAAAGCCTGAAGAGTTTTAAGGAAGCACTTACCTTTTTATTTCACTTGAGCTGCTCGCTTTGAGCCTGGGCTTTGTCACAAATACTCGCCTCTCGTGTCATTTTGAATTCATCTCTTTCCACTGGCCATCTTTTAAAATGCACCGTGCTAAACTTAACCTCAGGCTACCAAGATAACTGGCCTTTGTCCTTAATTTTTCATAAGAAAATAAACCCCTCCTTTTCAAAGAAGCTGATCCCATCTCACTAGCAGGCAACATTTAATGCTATCTGCGTGCCCTTAACAGAGTTCAGGGTGGATCTTATTCATTTGTAGTTGATAAGTATACAGATAAGTTATGGCATTGTTTCTATTATTTATATGCAAACCTGCTTCAGAACAGGAATCTAATTTTAGAAAATAAACATGCATTTGAAAGTAGACAAATCCAAAACCTAAACATTAACTGTGTAATATGTTTTCTTATCAGGAAGATAAATGGTATCTTAGAATACTAACAGATGCATTGCATATATTAATGAGGGTTTTACCGTATACTGTATATCAGGAATCCCTTTTCTTTTTTACTGTTAAGATATTCAATATTAATTTGTATTCAGTGCCATCAGGTACAAATTGACAGCTAGCAGTTATGAAATAAATGCCTATGAACTAGTAGCTACTTAGTATTTTTGTCTCAACAAAGGATTTTGGAAGGATGGATAATTTAGATCTTTGAGCCTCAACTATAAATAAACAGCTACTGCTGTATAAATCCCACCCTGCTGCAGTTGAAGATTGTATTACAAAACTGACAAATGATTTGCAGAAGAGAATGATGAACCCTTATTACTAAGACACTCTTCAACTTAATCCAAAACAAGATTCCCGGGTAATTTTACGTACGCTAGAAAGATTGATAGCGTGGTGCTTGCCTAGCAGCTTTCAAATGTTTGACTGGATCGGAAATGGCATTGAGGCATGATTAAAGATTCAGTTGGGCTTCTCACAAATTCTTTATCCTGTGTATTCATCATTGCAACCCGCTGCCTTTGTTGCAGGTTAAAGAAGGCTGACCCCCAGCTCTGGTGATTAGCACCCTGTACGACTGACGGACGTATGGAAAAAAAAAAATGTTTAGGTTGCCCAGCGCTTTTAGCATTGTTTATCAGTTGAAATTGTTGGGGGGGTGGGTTAATCACAATAGATCAGGGAGAGTCTGTGACAACTGACAAGCTCATTGTTTAAGACATTTTTTAACGAAGTTGTTAACATTAATTCTTTTATATAGTACTCTAATCTTCTTCAAATTATGTTCTGACATGGCACAAACCGCTTGGCATTGAAAGTCGTTCAACAGTGATTAAAGTGCTCTTTTTATCGGTTTAAGAATGTTTCATCTTGTATCAGCAGTATGGAATTGTTTACTAATTAGATTCCCTAACATCCTCTGCTGTCGTACGCTGATGATATGTGAACAGGAAAGCTGATGAGCAAAAAATTAAAACTTGTTATTAAACTGTCATAAGGCCCAACATATAAAGACGTCATTCAAAAGACTGTGTTCATGAGGGATAAACAATATTTACTGAGAAACCAAGCGGTTTCGCAGCCTGGCCAGGCATGGCTGGCAGTGCAGGCATTTTGCAGTTATCTGCAGCTCTGGCTCTTCCCGGAGGTTTGCGGTATCTGAGTTGCAGACGGAAAGGAGGAGTTTGTCCCTTGAGGACCTTCCCGTTCAGCGTGGCACATACAGGGCTCCTAGATGCCCCGCTTTGGGCAGGTGGTTGGGCTACAGACCTCCTGCTGTCCCTCCCAACCCAAAGCGTGAGCTGATTCCTGTGGTTCTGTGACACTCGTTCCCCTCTGTCCTTGGGCAAGTCACTTAGGCAGATCCTCACATGTCTGAACGCAACTAGGTCGCATTCACCATAGGAAAGCAGAAGCTTAGATGGCCTTGAGAATGTGGGATTTACCTTCTGTTTTGTAGCTTTGCCGTCTGAAGGAAGCTCCTAGGCGTGATGAGTTCACGTTTGTCCATTTTTCTGAGATATTAAAGCTTTACCCTCTGTCAACAAAGGGATAAATATGACTGCATTTCTCTTAAGTAATAAGAAAGGTACTTTTCTTTCAATGATAGAACCATTGAACTTTCTTCTTCCAAAACAGCCAACAGGATTGAAACGTTTAGAAAGAAGTAAAGATATACACAGCCAAAAAGCAAATGGCACATTGCTTACATCCAGTTCTCAGTGAAGCACTGGAGGCATCACAAGATAAAGTGCTTGGGGCTTCCAGCCACATAACCTTTTATCACTTAAAGTGAATATCCTATGCTCACACAGGGAAAACTATTCTCTTCTTTTGGAGCCTACGTTGCGTTCGAGGTATAAAGCACTGCTGTTATACTGGGGGACGTTTTTCTGCCTGCGGAGAATTTTGTTTAAAAGTCATCAAATTTGACTCATTTGAAAAGATAAATTATTGTTTGGTTTGGGTTTTAAACTGCTCTGATAAACTGCCATTTTATGAATTAGCTGAATTCTATTAGAGCTAGCCTGAGTTTAGCTTGGCTGGACGGATGCTTTTCAGCAATAGCTTAAGGGCTCTCACTCTGCATTGAGCAATTTAGTTTAATTTTACCTTTCTAATAAAAGTCCGGTTGAATTGCCTGCAAAAAACTAATAATACTCTTCAGGGGCTTTGAATCATTCTAAACAGCTGAAAACGGCGATCATACCTGTGCTGTGGAGCTTTATAGGATAGTTCAAATCAGCATAGGAATTTTATTGTTCTCTATTAATATTATTTTTAGTAGAACTCTATTCCATTTCTGCTACTGCCTTTAAGATACTTTCTCTTTTTTAAAAAAGATATTGGTTTAATAAGAGGATTACTATGTATCATATTAACTTTAAAAATATTTTGGTCTGTTGATAAATATATGCCTTTCAAAATACTTAATACAGACAGTTGTGGTTTACCTTGTGATGGGAGATCATTTCTAAGCTGTGGAGTCATCATTATCAGTTTAATCCCATCTTCGGAGAAAAATGCCTGTCTTGCAAACAAATAGGCCTTTCTTTCTACCTACAAAATTGAGACACCTCAATTCAGGAGAATTGGAGCTTTTTAGACTGCTTGCTGCCCTGGAAGGATGAGAATGCAAAGTAGAGGTCTCTCGCAGGTTGACCCCGTAACAGCACCCTGAGTTTCCTTGGTCGTGACAACGTAAGGCCAGGAAAAAACTGGAGGAAAATGGCAAGAGGTTGAAGCCTGTTCCCTTCCCCATTAAATTATCCTAATGTGGCAACATCTAATTTCTCTTCGTTTACTTTTTCAATCATACTTGGCAGCCTCTTTATTCTGATTCCTATCAGCTCGTAATTAGTTACCACAGAAAGGACTAAGATGTATATAAATAATCATAAGATGCCAGATAAACTGTATCGGTTTTAAATTAGCGTTGTGTCTTGCTGTGTGCTCTCACCTACTATTTGCAATTATAGTTTACAAAGCAAACTAGCTTCTTGCCCTCTTTACAGCTCTTCTGGCACTGTGCTTTCCAGTGGTACATCACTGGTACACTGGCGCTTGTCCCAACCCTCTGGCCTTGCTCTCCGGGTTTCTGTTAGTGAAATTCAAAGAAACCCATTCTTCCTGTTTGACCGTTAAGTTCACTTGGTATGAAAAATAAAAGAAAAAGAAAAAGAAACAAAGAAAAGAGAAAAAGAAAAAGAAAAGGAAAAGGAAAAGAAAAAGACCTCCTGACCCACAAAAAACCTCTAATCTACCCGCTCCATTTTTTAAAGCATTATAAGACATGAGAAATGGTTGTTACGGAACAAAAAAACCAACTGGAAAGACTCTTGTCTCTGCAAAATCAGACCCCTCTCTCTGCCTGCACCAGATAAACATTCTCACAAGGCAGCGGTGACAACTGCCACAGTGAAACTGTTGATCAAAGATATACGGGCAGGTTTGGCACCAGTCCCGATTGCACTTTACATGATAGGTCTTAATTGGAGTGCCCAGGTTAATTTTGTACGAGAGGTTTAAAACCCCAAACAAACAAGATAGATATCTCAGCCTGCATTGCTGGTCAGGATGAGGAAGCGGGGGTGCCCAAGGCGTGTGTTGCAAAGGGAAACCGGGGAGTTTTCAGGTGCTGCTTTTAAACCTGGCTCAACTTTTGCGGTGTCAGACACCGCTTGGGCAGAGCCAGACTGCATCAGGCCAAGCAATCCCTGCCACCGACCCAAGGTTTTAAGGAAAAGGGGCACAGACCGGGGCCGGGGTTCAGGATTGCCATTTTCTTTTCTTTTGCTCTAAGAGGAAAAGAAAAAAAAAAAAAAAATCCTCACTGAGGTGATTTGTAATTAAGTGGCCAGCAGGCAGGCAGCACCTTCAGCAGGGTTTCAGCCTTGTCGCCAGGTGGGTTACCCTGTCAGCCGCGATGCTTTTCACCAATGCTTTCACCAGACACACAGCTCCGAAGGACTGCAGTCAAAATTACAACGATAACATATCTCTGTATATTTATATAGGTTTTTTCTCTCTCTCTCTCTCTCTTTTTTTTTT
>VXBL01010520.1:149686-190074 GCA_013400195.1 Aramus guarauna | reverse complement strand
TTTTTTTTTTTTAATTCCAGCAACAAGGAGCTGCCACAATCGTCTACTGCGCCACGGCTGCGGAGCTGGAGGGCCTGGGAGGGATGTACTTCAACAACTGCTGCCGCTGCCTGCCGTCGCAGGAGGCGCAGGGCGCAGCGACGGCCGCAGCCCTGTGGGAGCTGAGCGAGAGGCTGATCCAAGAACGAATTGGCAGGCAGTCCAAATAACAGGGAGCTCCTGGAAGGATCAAAACACACCGAGTGCGTGCACGCTCAAAAACTGCCAACACTGGAACCTGTCCAATCTTATCATCTAGAGGGTTTCCATATACCTCAGATACAGATTAACCAGTGTTAAATGAAATAATAGCAGTCACAACATAGTGAAAAATGTTAAGTACTAATGGGAAATGGGGAATACTGTGGGTTAAAGGGACAATGCGGCTTCCTGGGGCTTAGTTAGTCTTGGTTCTCTTTCTTTTGATTATAGCCTGTTCAAAGTGTAACCCAAGGAGGCATCTTTTGTCTTATTTTAGAAAAGCAGCGCTGCAGATATTTTCTGTTGTTTTGATTAATGGCTAGGTATGTAGCCCAATATGGGATTTCCTCTTTATTTTGATAATTACTGTCTGTTAGGCTTTAGGTATTGATCGGGAGATGGTAGTTCTGTTGATTCTTTTTCCCTACAAGGATTTTATTGGGTGTGGCAAATAAAAAGATTATTAAGGAAAGAAATCTTTCCTGCCCTTGACTGCTCGCTGCAAATACATCTGCACTGTCTAGAAAAAGAAGTTACAATAAGACATCTGAACAGAAATGGTAAAGTCACAGCTAATTAAATATTTCTGTTTTTTTCTTAAAATATTGTAATAAAAGATATGTTGTAAACCATTCCCTAAATACCGTCGAGTTAGCAAAGATGACGTTGTCTCCTTAAGAACACACAGGGTGTAATCAGGGGTTTAAATGGTATTTCCATCCATTTCTGAGTTCACAGTTTTAAGCAGTTTTTTTTTTTCTTTGAAAGTTCACAGTTTCTCAGTTCTCCTGATACTGTATCCCATTCCAAATCTCTCTTTTTTTTCTTTCCATTTAAATTCAATAAAACAACATGCTTGCTTGAATATTGTCACCTGAAGAGAAAGTTTGTCTCATTTCTGCAAATGTCTTAGTTCCAACTTTTTTTTTTTTTTAGAAAAGAAAACTTGAGGAAAAATAAAGAGCTTCTTGTTGATGCCAAGAAAATGCTGTTTTTTTCTTGTTTCTTTCTGAGTTCATTTTTTGTATTTTGTGCTTTGTAGCTGTCTTCATGCCAGAAGGTTGTCCTAAGCCATCCCCAGTCCAGCATCACATTTTCTGTAGACAGAATATAAACAAATAAATAGAAGGACACATTGTTAATAGAAGCTTATTTGACTCCCTTATTATTTATGACTTACTGCTAACAGTCTGCCTTCCATGATTTTTCTTGTCTGCAATCATAATACATTGCATTAGCTGTTGAATAGGTGTTAAAGCCAAGGCATGCATCCACCTGGCAGAAGTAGCCATAGCATCCTCCCATCAAAAAACCCACCACACTCATGTAAGGAATTGTGGTATTGCAGTGTAACAGCTATACCTTAGAGTCATATAGTACAATTTATTTTTTTTTTTGAGTTCACAGCTAATTCTAGTTTAGCACAAGCTCTCCTTAGGTAGGTCGTGTTCAGCCTCCTATGCGCATAGGGGCTGAAATCTCTGCAAGTCTCTATCTGTGAAATTAAATTTCTTCCAAGCGGACAGGGAGAACCTGGGGGCCACTGCCCTCTGATCTAGGGTGAATTATCTGAGCTGGCTTTATGCAGAGAAAATGAGGGCTTTTTCTTTTCCCCAAAGCCCTTGGCATCCTGCAAGCTTCTGCTCAGGTGCAGCCTCAGCCGCTCCCTATTCGGCCACTTCCTTACCTGATGCCACAGTCTTCCCTAAAGCAGCAGTAAAGAATATATGGCCTTGCCTATACCTGCTGCACCACCTGTGTAGCAGCAATCTTCAGTAAATAAGCGATCCTGCCCACGCGTCTTCCTCTACTATCTCCAGCAAGCCCCTTCCCCAAGGTCAGCACATCCTAATGAGCTTGCTCCCGCACTGAAGCAGTTGGTGGAATGAAGAAATAAAAGGGGCTATTCCAGAAAGAACACCTCTTTTCAGCCTTTTGGGAAAGAAAAAAAAAAAAAAAAAAGAAAAGAAAAAAAAAGTTCTTTCTTGTCTCCTAGAAGTTTTGTCCAGTCTGTGGCAGATGCTGTATAGTGTAATGTCTGAAAACATTCAGTGATGTGGGTCTAAGTGTTTGCAAGTTGAGGTGACGGTTACAGTCAGATTCCTTGTATTGTCTGGAGTTTATCTGAGGACAAAAACTGATTAACTTCTGTCACCTGTGCAACAGCCTTCTTAAATGCATTATTTTTCCTTTTGACAGCCAAACAGAATTACTCTCACGTAATAATACACCCGGTCTATGACAGCAGAGCTTTGCAGCAGAGCTTGGCATTGCTGGGTTAAGAAGCGGCAGTAATTAAGCAATGCTGGGAGCTCTGCACTCCCCCGAAGGCCTGGACCTTATGCTCCATTTAGACAAACATTAATAACCGATAATGAACACCCTGTCATTCCTTATTGCTGAAATATTGCATGCTTTTATGAGAATTCAGTACTTAAAGAGATTGCCTGCCTTCCTTCAAAGAATATCTGGGAGGTGTTTTCCCCCTGTACCCGGCGCACTGTTTCAGTGTTATGAGGTAAAAGCATTTTCAATGGTAGCACAGTTTTGCATTAGTTTGAAGTAAGCTAGCCCCCTGACTTCACTGAATTGGTCACATTTCTCTGGTTCCTATTTCTGGTTAATAAATATTTATTGATACTAGTGTATTATCCTGTCTAGAATTTCATCGCTCTTTTCTCCAACTGAGACAAAATTACTTTCTCCCTTTCTCTCTTACTTTTTATTTCTTTTGTTCTTTCTTTCATCCTTTCTCTTTTTCTCTTTCTTTCTCTCCTTCTTTTCTCTCCCTCTCTCTGTCCTCCTCTTTGTCACTTGCTCTCCTGTGTTGAGAAAGCCAAGCATAAAAAGGCTTTTTTATTATTATCATCATTTTCATTCCAAATAAAAAATGGCACAAACCTGCAGAGCACTTGGGTCTATTAAAAACACTTGTGAAAATAATTTTTCTTGCACTCTCAGCTTGGTTTCAGCACAGGAGGGATGTGCAGGGGACATTAAAAAGGAAAAGCATTTGAAAAGCAACAGACTCCAAAGCCTCCATTTTAATATCCTAGATGTGCCTAAGTCATTGGCTTTCAAATATATTTTGGTGTAAAATTTGGCACATTTACAGCCGGTCAGATTTATTTATTTGACTGGCTTATATTTTTCCAGTTGATTTACCTGAGGCAATGTCTGTGTGAATTACTCCACAATGCATTGACTCCAGTGTTCATTAAAGGTAGTTAAGTGATCCTGTGCCTAATATTAAAGCAAACCCCATTAACCTTAACTAGTATCATATCAGCAAAACAAAAAGAACTGAATAAAGCAAAATAGATCAGGTATTTATAGTTCTTGGAAAAGATCCAGCAAACTAACATCAAGCTCCTAATTGTCCTAATAAGCACTTGCTAGTTATCCCCATAAAAAAGGAGGGGGCTGGGTAAGGACTCTGTCTCTGCCACGGTGCTCAAGCCCCGCAGGACTTTCTGAAGGGGAGGCATTGGAGGGTGCTGCCCCAGAGCGTTTCCACCCACACACCGAAGGGCCTTGCTTGACCCTTTCCCCTCTGCTCTCCTTCCAAAGTCAATAGTTCCCATTTTAATGGTGGGGTTTTGGCCCTTGTCTGTATGAGTGCCCCGGGTCTGTCAACTCCACATAGATGAGCGAGCAAACTCCCTTGCTAGGGATGAAGAACCACCAGAAGCTCTTGGGGGAACAGAGGTGCCATTTCAATCAGTGACAGCTTCCACTGCTGACCATGCAGCAGATCTTGTCCGTGGTCTGCCCAGAAAGTAACTGACTGCTGGGACCTCTACTTGCAAAACCAGATAGAGATGAACCAGCAGAAACCCATGCCAAGTCTTGACTTACTCTTCCCTCCCCCCCGGCTTTTTCTTTTGACATCTGGAAGACAAATTTCAGATATTCTCAGACCAGGTAGGGATTTTTATTAGAGAAAGTCTTTCCAGCAACACTGCAATAATTTGACTTATATCAAGGTTGAATAACTCCTTGTCAAGTGTTAAGCTTATGACCTTTCAAGCCAAACACACTTATACTAACCAGTTTACCATTGGAATGATCAATATCTTGTAAGTGAGAAAGTCTAGACAGATCTTATTTTGTCCTTTGGTATCACTTGTGGCTTTGGAATTGATCATTATATGTGGCTGGGGAAAAATTGCCTATACATTTCATGCTCTGTATTTATCTTGACAAGGTTCTCTAGGATTATATTTTCATAATCTGAATGGCAGTGGAACAGCTGCTCAGACTCTGCAAGCCCTTCTTATCAGGCTGAATTTAAGCTACGGTAATTACTCTTTCTCCTTATGTATTTCTTTTTTAAACAAGCGTGTACTATACATTAAAATGTATGGTTGGGGCAGCAGGGGGACATGCTGAGACGCATGGCAAACGCAGCTAAAATGTATTTCTTTCCCTCCACAGTGGCTGATTTAGACTTGTATTTTATTCTACATGTAAGCCCGTGTCTAGGCATCCATGGTCTCTGAAGCAGGATCCCAGCCTACACAGAGAATACATTGTTTTATTAACAAATCTTTCAGGGTCAAGACGCCCTGAGACAGCAGGCAGTGTAGGAAACCCAGACTAGCCGCTGGTAACGCCCGACACTAACCACTACTGACCGAAGCCTTCAACCGGTGCCTGTGCAAAGAGGTCCCTTAGTGAACCCCATCCTGCAGGGAAGCAGCCAAGCCATCGCCAGCAGCACAGCACCCGACCGAGGACCCTCGTGGCCGGACCGCCTGCCTGCTTCAGCCAGCAATTGCGGAGAGCTGCGCTGACGCCGGGCACTGAAGGTGCCTGGACGACACGGTGATGGAAGCACGGAAATACGGCTGGCAGATGGGTGGCTGTTTGCTGACGTCCTTCACTGTGGGACAGAGGTAACGGGAAAATAGAGAAGTATCTTGGAGAGAAAGAACATGTTGCTTTTCTCTTGATTTTTTTTTTTTTTTTTTATACAGTGCTAACTATGTTATTTACTAGATGCCTTTTCTGGGCTGTGCTTTTTCTTCGCTCCCCCACCCCTGTTGCGTTTGCAGAGTACTTTCCAACGGGTGTTTCGTGAATTAGCTTCATGCTTTAAAAGAGAAGATTGCTCTGGCAGAGAACAGCATAGTTGTAAAAGTGTCAAGGTGTTATGAATGTCCTGATGATAGAGCCCAGTTGTTATCTGCTGGGTAGTGAGGGAGGATAGCTAATGATGTGCAGCATGTAAACCGTTTGTTGCTCTAATCCATCTGTGTGGAGAGGAGTGAAAAAGAGGGGCGAAATCCTGGGAAAATTACTTGGACAGCTGGAGATAAAGTGTGTACTGATGGAGTCATCCAGAGGTAGCTGTCAACATGAGCTGTGTTTGCATATAATCCAAGCGATGCACAATGATTCCTTTTGGTATTTTTTTTTTTTATGGGGGTTCATGTGTCTCTGCGCAGACCTTAATTACTATCCAGTATCTCTTACCAACTGGGCTCCAGTTTTAAGTGAGGAATGTGATTTTAATCAATTCATGGCTGGGTGGTGGAGAGAAGTACTACAAACAGACCAAAGCAAGACATAGGATCCCTTTGGAGGACCTGAATTAAATGAGAAGCAGTCATTTTATTAATTCTGCTGTGTTTTATAGACCTTTTATATGGAACATTACCCATACAACTTCACTATCTAATTAAAAAGGGCTCTTATCAATTTGCTGGGCAGTTGCTTATGCAAAAAAAAAAAAAAAAAAAAAAAAAAAAAGGGGAAAAAAAAAAAATTTTTTTTTTTTTTTTTTGGGGCCCAAAAAAAAATNNNNTTTTTTTTTTTTTTCTGAGTCCCAGAAAATCATCTAATCATCTACCTTAAGGGGGTACAGAACAGATCGCCAAATGCCTGGTGCGACTATTTTGGCTGGTTATCTTCACTTTTTTAAAAGAACTGTGACAAAAACTGAACGTAATCCAATGCTTTGGGAATGAGGTCTGCACCGTGCGCATTGTTCATACGGAAACCTTCCACAGGTCTGGCGCAGCACCCGCGGCTATGCGACCGCAGTCTAAATTAGGGGCTTTGTACACTGGATTTACAGGATCCCTCCTGGCAAACCAGGCACCCTTTTCCTTGAGCTGGCTTTAGCCTTGAACAGCAGCGATTTGAGCAGCTCTGTAATGTTCTTAGCGGGGATTGGGAAACGCGTGTGATGCTCACGGGTGCGAAACATGTAAGCTTTTTGCAAAGGGAGGAGAGAGAAAGCGAGCGCACGGGAGCCACGCCAGCCCCGGCTCTGATCATGGCATCGGCACGTAACTGATGGCCTTAAAATGGACTTTGCTTTTGCAGGCAGCCTGAGAGGAAGGGCAGGAGAGATGGGGAAAGGTTATGGAAATGGGTAGCGCCTTCTGCTGCCGCCCGGTCTATGTGCGGGACGCAGCCGAAGACGTCCCGGTGCCTAAAAAGCAGCGTCACAAGAAACCAAGCAGGAGGGAAGGGGGGAGAAAAAAATGTCTTCTGAACCCCTTGCACCTCCATAAACCCTTACTTTATGTGGCGTATTGGATTTTACAAGCACAGAGTCTGCTGGGAGCTGTCTGCCGAGCACACAGTTAGCAGTGATTGAACACCAGCGTTTTAGCATTTTGACTTAAATCCAGTGTAAACTTGTAAGTGAACCGCTGGCCCGGGCTCGGTCTCTGGTGGACAGCAGTCAGCAATGCATCACAGGCTGCGCAGCCCGTGGAGCGCCCGGCCGGCGGCCGCGGGTCACAGTTCAAAAGAAGCCTGAAATTTCGCTTCAATGGATCCTGAATTACCTCTCATCCCAGGGAAGGCTTTAGTTCTTTCCCTCTCTTTCCCTCCCAGCATCGAGCCAGCGTGGCTGGAGAAGAGAGGAGAAAGGGGGGCCGGTGCTGAGACCATCTCAAACGTACCTGGACTACAAACAAACCAGAAGTATTTTCCTTCCAGCAAAGCTGTTCCTTTAATCTTTATGAGCAGGAGAAATTCATGCATTACAGAGGCACGAAAATGAAAAGGGAAGGGCGGGTGGGAATAGTTGCATTAGAATTAAGCCCTGTTTTTAATATGACACCTGTCAGACTTATTGTTAAAAATATGGAGAAAGGCTCCCTTCAGAAATAATAACATTGCAGCAAGGTTAGTTATAACACGGTGAGCCCTGTCAACAGCTGCAATTAGACGTTGTTTACTATCGAGCGAAATAGCTCTGCAGCATCGGGGCTGTACGGACATTACGTGGTGTTCCAGCCCCCGCCAAGGGCTCGCAGATAATCCTCTCCTCCACCACAGTGCCGAGCCGAGAGCCGCGCTTCTTCCCTGCAATCACGTTACTTTCCTTGCAATCACATTACTTTCCTAATGACACTATCGCCCAACCAGGGATTAAGTGCTGCTTTACAGTCAATGAGTGGTGTCACCAGGTTTGGGCTGCTGAACAATTAAAAGGTCAATTTACCGCCTGCGAGTGGGTGGGGGTGAAGGGCAGGGGAAGGGGGATGACTGGCACCCGCTGTCCTGGATAAACAGGAGCTGTCAGAGAGCCCTGTCCCGCAGGGGCCACTGCTTCTGTCAGATGGATTTTTAAATTCCTTTTGGTATGTCGCAATTAAGCCCCTTCGCCGGGGCCAGCGCGCGGCGGCTGCGGCCACCCGGCAGAAATCCCCTTCTGCGGGGGGCTGCCAACTGCGACGCCGTGTTTGTAAGTCGCCCGGCGCTGGTAGTTAAACTCAGACCACAAAATTAATTTCAGCTATGCCTTCAGCCAGATTTCAAAGTTGGGCTCTGGAGACGTAGGAGAAATTAATTTATTAAAAAGCAATAGCTTGATAATGCACATGACGATAGAATAAATGAATCTGTTCAATATCTTATAAAACAGTTGGCAATCACATAATAGAGCATTCATTGTCAATTTAGTAGCTTGTCTCATTATACTCTGCAAATAGTAGTAAAATGGTGTATTATTCATGAACCAACATGCTTTAATTACTTTTAGTGCACATTTATTTTTTCAAATGTAAAATGAGTTAGATTCATCTATAACTGTAACTCAGCTTATGAATCTTGAAGCGCTAACACAAACTGGAAAAGAAATTTTATGAGCAAGGGAATCAGTTTCTGGGAAGTTTGGAACATTTCTATATGCTATGAAAGCAAGTCCTAAAATGCCAACCTCAGATATCGTCCCGAAGTTGGATTATAGCTGATAATACTTTAATAAATACAATGTTATTATTTGATAATTTATTCAAATGTAAGTGCATGTTTCATCATTTGCTATTTTTTTGGTTTGTTTTTTTTTCCCTGCCATAAAGCAAATCCCCAAATCTAATATAGTTTATTTGTTGGCTTTACAAATAGAAATCGTCATGTTACCACTCCCTTCCTTCTTGGCTTCCCACACACACACTTTTCACCGGCTTAATTTGCTATGAAGGTCTCACATACATACAGCCAAGGTCAGTGAAAGTCCACTGCTCATTTCAATTAAAATGTTTGCAAGGATTTATAAGTAATAAACTGATCTGGCCTATAATAACAGGTTTCCTAAAGTCGGTCTTACCACTACTAAGTATAATGTCGTAGCACATTGTTGATTTCTATGTACACAGAAAAAAGAGCACTGTAAAATAAGATGACTTAAAAATGCAATTAAAGTGTAAATCTTTACACCCATTAACATTTAGGGTCCATTAGATTACTTTGTCTTTTACAATATTAAATGCTAAGATGTTTTGCTTTTGTTCTGTAACAGTATATTCTAGTTCTATTTATAATACAAATGTAATTTAGCTCCCCATAAATCTTGGCTTTAATTGGTTATTAAGTATGTGCTACGATGTCATAAATTCCAACCGCAGAATTTCTTTTTCCTCCCGTTCATCTCTACGGCTTCGCATCCTGGGGTCAGGTACGGGGTTTCACAGCATCATAAACACGTGGCCCTTCTGAGCATCCCTCCCCCCAGGAGCCTGAATGAGGAGCATCTCCCTGACGCTGAGCCCGTCGGTAGGTGCTAAGGGGGGGCTGGAGCTGGATTTCCCCCCGCCGGGAGCAGAATCCAGCCCTGAGGAGCCGCACGAGGTTGTACAGCCGTCGAGGATAAGGGTTGCGCCGGGTGGGAGGCCGACCTTGGACAGGGGCTCTCCGCCCAAGGGCAGCGGCGTTTGAGAGGTGTTCGCTCTCTTCGCGGTGACGCGAGGCGCGGGTGCCTGGCCGCCGGCGTGGGGTCTGCCTCTCCCGGGAGGGAGATGAGCTTGTGGCCTGACGTTCGGCCAGCTCTGGAGCTTTGGCAGTAATAAAGGCTGCAGAGGGTATAAATCAGGGCCGAATTTCACTCTCTTGTCCTTGATGTTATCTTCTGCTTTGAAAGGTGTCCAAACTATGGCTGCACAATTTTGACTCTTTTCCTCAGGCCTCAGTAAGCACAATTTAGACTAGTTTTTATTGGTCACCGAGGATGAGTTTCTAAGGTTTTTTAGATTCAAGAACTGGGGTAATAGCATTGTGAGGGCATGGCCCAGTTTCCTTTGTAATCCTGATTTCAGTTCCCAATAGTAACCCGAAGCCATGACTGTTTAATCCTTAATTCCTGCCACAATTAACATCTCATATTCAGGAGGACTTCTCTGAGATTTGGAAGGAAATCTGTCCCCAGCTAGGTCAGCCCTAGCCGGTCTCTTTACTAACTGGGCTGGGATCCTTTTCAGCTGGAGTCAGACACAGTAACACCTCGTTTAATGAGAATCTGTTAGCGGGCTCCGGTCGGGTGCGGTACGAATCAACATCCTCGCAATTAGAGCTAGCGAGGAATGCAAGCACACAAACTCATAAGCTACTAATGAACTATTTGAGCAATTCTACAGGTATTTATATAAGGCTGAGGCAGCATCCTCAGCTGAAGAGTCGTCCCCCCGCCCCGCTCCCATGTGTTCCCAAGGAAGCTGTAACAGAAGGGCAATTTCTGCGTGCCACTACGGGCAGTGCTGAGACCCCCGCACTTTCTGCCATCGCCTTGTGCTTGTGGGCTCGGGGTTGTGCTGGCAAACGAATGGCGCCTGCTCGGCAGCCCCGCCATTGCACGTCAGTGCTGAAAAATGACACTTTGCTGGCTCCTCACCGACATTTTTACACTTGTGAGCGCATAGCCACGCCACCGCAGATGAGCTGCAGAACAGTGGGTTTATCCCTTGCCCAGCACCCCTCCAGCACCTCGCCCAGCTTCATTGGCACAACTCCGTGCTAAATCCTGTCTGTCCGTTCCCCCATAGGACACTCTCTCAGAGCACCTCAGCTTAGCTGAGCGCGTTGTCCCTGTCTACGGGTGATGGCAGGCAGTTTCCAGGGCAAACCCCTCTTCACCAAGAGCCCAGGCACGGCAGGCTGTGACCAAGAGCCGAGACACAGCCGCAATCCTGCCCGCATCCCTACGGCAGCATTTCCCCTACGTGGGGGTCAACGGAGCAAGGTGTAAGGGTGAAGCTGTGGGTTACACCACCACTTCTCTGATCTGGTTCCCAAATGTTCTGGGGAGCTACCAACAACTTATAGGAACAATCAATCGCCTTGCTCTCATCTGCGTCTGCTTTATACTGGGTTTGCAAAAACTCCCAAAAGCTGAAACCAGGATGGTGACCTGTTTGACGAGGTGCTAAAGCAACTTAGGTCCCCAAAACCCGAGCTAAAAATGCCGTTGCACAAATAAACACTTGAGTTAAGCCCCGCAGAGGCCGTCGAAGGCACTGACCGTGCTTACCCCAGAAGTCATCCGGTGCCGGGCTGAGTGGCATGCCACAGGGAGAGCTGAGCAAGGTTTAGGATTTAAAGTAAGTCTTTACACGAGTTTATTAATTCACTGTGTATATTGCATATGGAGCACTTGAATAAAAAACACAGCAAATAACTACCTCAATTTATCTTTAAGAGAAACTAGAAAAAAAATAATGAAGTGAAAAACCCATCCATGATGATCAATTGAACTACACTTCAAACAACTTTTACTGGCAAATTGGTCAGCCAGTCATCTAAATATTTGTTTTCATTCCATGAAAAACAAGAAATTAAAAAAAAAAATAAATCATTTTTTTCTAGAGCATGAGCCACAGTCTTTGCCTCAGTGGTCTTATTGGCTGATTAATCCATATGTTTACTGCACTTTGAATGAAATACAATAGTTCCGTCTGAATAACCTGAGTAGTCTTAATTTCCTAATTTTTATATTAGTCCTCTGGTTTTTGAACCCTTTGGCAATTCACAATACTCAAATACTTTCTCAATTGCAGAGCAGTTGTTCACATAGATGCCATTACTCCTGAATGTGAGGTTAATGGCATCTTTTGTACAGATACACGGTCACAGGCACAATCCTGTGACTGTGTGTTTATACGTGTACAAATAGCTGGTTTTATATATATATATATATATCAATCACACACACACGTTCATATATAGACACTTTAACATATGATTTGCTTTAAAATGCTTTTGGTGTGTCCCCCTCCTCCAGTGCCTGCACTTTGAAACCCTTGGAATCTGACTATTGCTGGATCACTTGGACCGTAATTCTGGACCTGACCATGGCTATTTCTTTTACTGCTTTCTCCTCTGTCCTGCCATCACTATGCCCTCTGTCTGAAGCCACTCCAGTATTTTTTTCTTCAGATGAAACAAAATAAAGAAATTCAGTTCTTCATCCTTTGTCTCCATTTTTTTTTCTTTTTTGCACTAATATTTTTATTGGATTCCTGCTTGCCTGATTAGTTATTTTATATATTAGATATATCATAGTATTTTGTATTCTTTTATCACATATACTTTTCAGTTTGACAATATAGATGTGTATCTCATGGTTAGCATATCTAAAATCTATTTCTTTTTGCAGTTTTCCGAAGAGTCCTCCATATTTAGGCCAGGAAGAACTGAAAATTAATGCAATTGTAACAAGGCGGAAAAGGTGTTATTCAGAGCTCAGGATGAACAGAGATCAGGTCAGATGCTCAGTTCTGAATCGGCTCCAGTTTGCTCTGAAGCATTTGTTCATGTATGTGGACCTGATAGTAAAATGCATAAAAATGTATGTCCTAAAGAACTCCTAAACCAGCCCATTGATTGTTAAAGATGCAACCGCAGTTAACTTTCTGGAATCACATTGGTGTCCATCACAAAACTGATTTGTGAACCACTACCTTAAAGTATGAGCCTTACTTATATCATTGCACATCGTCATGGCTTGTTAAGACATAAAATACAGACATAAATTACTATACACAACTAATCATTAGGAAAAATGAGCTTTCAGATTTTGTTGCCTGCCCTAAGTTAAGAATCAATGACTTTAGCTTTCCAAATTTTGGAAATCTGAGTGTATCTGCAAAAGACAGGAGATGAAACAAACAACCAAAAAGCCCCATAATGTTAGAAATTGCTTCAGTTGCTTTAAAATGTTCACTGAACTAGCAAGAATATCTTCCAGTCCTCCTTAAAAATAGTTCTTGGCTCCGCTATCTGTTAACATATTTTATGTACTTTCCCCGATGACCCTGGATGCGTCTGGAGGTCGGTGCTCCAGAGTTCCTGGCTATCTTTATTGTCCCTAACTCACTTTCTCTCCAAGCCTCTTCCTCCGTGCCAACAAAAATATTTCTAGTCCTTCTATCTTCAGCAGCTCACTCTATCAATGCATAACAGATGGAGAGTCTTTTCTGCCGAAGAGCAAGACCAAGTGCTTTTGCCAGTTGACAAAGGGCTAGAGGAGTGTGTTGAAGTGATTGCAGACCAGGATAAACGAAAGAGTTGCAGAGAGCAGGACAGCATCTTAAAACTATTCATGACAAGGGTTTTGCAAGGTGGTTTTAGTAAAAGAACCACGTGAGTAAACATTTACACTTGAAAAAACCTCTCAACCCTCGGGAAGCTGTGAGTAATTTGTTGGGTGAGTTTTTTTGTTTGCATTTTGCAGATGTCTCTGAGGGCACCACTGAGCCCCTTTCTCACCTCCAGCACGACTCAAGCTGCACCAGAGCTTCTCTCAGGCGTGCTTGTTTCCTGCGCTTTTCCTGAAATTTCACTCCTTGACCTCTATGGCCAAAATCTCATCCAGCTTCGCTGCTTCAAGGTCCTGGTGCTGCCTCTTCTCGCTGGGAAGGGTACTCTGTTGGCCAGCGCAGAGCCGAGGGCACGCCACTGACCGTCGGCTTTTCCCTTCCCTTCTGCTGTCACTACCTCTGAAGCTGCCACTTACGTCTAAACCCAGGCATATGCCATCAATGAACCTCTCGTACTCATTGATCTTCCCGAGCACATCAACCTGTCTCTCTAAATCTGTACTCTGATTTTTCAAGTAATAGAAAGAATCCCTCTGGATAACCACATAATCATCTCCTTTTGGCTCCTGGTCAGGCTGTCTTGCTCTTCCTTGCGCTCTCTCTCTCTCTTTTCTGAATGAGGAAGGTGATAAAAATGCTGCCTTCCCATTTCAGTCTTCTGCAAAGCTTTCTGGGTGCCCCACCAGACCCTCTTGGCTTCCAGCTCTTTGAAGATGAATGAATAATATTCCTCTGAGTTTCTATTATCCGCAAATGACCAATTAAACAGAACTGGCAACCGGAGGTAAAAGTCTAGCCTTGGCGAAATCCACGGCAAAACGGGCACGAGAAGCTCAGGATATTTTCACGTGTGTAACTGATGGAAATTTAGGGATGCAGAGTGGAGGGTGAGGGGAGAAGCCAGGTATCGCCATCGTTATCAGGGCTCAGATACCCATGGAATAACTCTGTAATTGCTGTGGGACTACAGGCTAATTATTATATAATTATATAATTATATGTAGTTATTTATATGAGGGGAAGAGGTCAAATTCAGCACATTATCATAAATTCACAAATCAGGAGCTTTATTTTAAAATCTTTGACTGCGTGGCCTTTGATCTTTGAACTGTTTGGTAACTTCAAGCATCATTACCCCATAATGTGCCAAAATGTGCAATTAGAGTGAGTACAATCACATACGGTATGATATTTGTATCATGTTTAATACAACTGGTCTGTGAATTTGTATGCTCCAACTAGTAATGAAATCTGGGTTTAATTATTGATTTTTAAAAAATGTTTTTAATATTCTGATACTGATGCAGCTAAACATCAAACGGTGTAAATATAACATGAAACTGTACAGCTAGTAGGCTAAAATGTGACGTTATCCATCCATCTTTGCTTTTTCCATTGCACCTACCAGTATAGCATATAAGTGATATGATTTATTTATTCTGTTTATTTAGAATTAAATAATAAATAAAAAGACTCCTGCGCAAGGCTCTAGGAACCCTACCGCACCATCAATAATGCGACGCGATCCCAGCCGCATTAGCGTCATCCTTTCGGCAGGAATTCAGCCAACGAGTCACCTCCAGGAATGTCTTCTGCTGAGCGGGGAAGCAGCCCCGCAGCCCTCTCCAAATGAGACGCCTTTTGCAGAGGGGCTGGAAGATGCCCAGGCATGGATTATTTGTGACCCAGACCCGCTCCCCATCCCTGGGGGGGGTTTACTGCCCGCTGCCCCCTCCTTCCCCCGGCAGCAGGAGCCGGGCTGGGCACTGCCGCACGGCCCAGCAAAGGGGCCATGTATTAGCCCCCAGCTATTCCTGCTCGGTCATACAGACCACGTAGCACTTAATGAGAGCTTATTTATTTAATTTATTCACACTTATGTCTTTATCCGGGCCACCTTTGAGGCCCTGCCGAGGGCCAGCTCGCTCTCCCAGCTGTGGCAGGGGGTCTGCAGACCCAGAGACCCCTGAGCAGACGGCCGGCACGTGGGAACCTCCTCTCACCTTTGAAGGGCCTTCAAGGCTTCCAGATTTCCTAGGGGTAGGGTGCAGGACCGCAAAACACACTCTGACCCCACGCAGCAAAGCGCTTCAGCACGTGCTTACCCACGGACAGGCGAGGGTGCGCGCTGACCGGGATTATTGATGTGCTAAGTGCATGGGAAGATGCTTTTCTAGGTTACTGCTGCAATGCTCAGCATGGTCTGAGACTTTGATGTCTCACACTGAATTTGGTGTATAAGAGAAAGTGGACGCCTTTATTTTTATCTGTCTGTCTAGGTATAAAATTGCCATCAACTCTTTTTTTCTTTTTCTTTTTTTCCCTATGGTATTTTACTGTTGTTTGTCACAGCCAGCAAGATAACTGAACAGATAACTTCTTCTCAAGTGAAATGAAATGGAAATAGCATCTGTCTACAAAAATCAATTTAGAAACTACCTATATATTTTTGGGTTCAGACAATGGGTATTTCCAAAACCAAGCCTTCTAAAACCCTTTGAGTGTAAAAAGAAGAAGAAAAAAATAATACCTGGATGTGAGCTGCCATCCATCAATCAGAAAAACTCACTCAGACTCAGATGCATGAGCCAAAATGAACTTCAGATTGAAATGGATGGGAGACAGGCTACGTTGCCTGATTTGCTTGGGTTACTTCATTATTAATCTCTTTGCTTCCATTTATTTTAATGATCATAGCCAAGAAAGTCTCATTTATGAAGACCACTTTTTTTTTTTTTTTTTAAAGGACTACTTTACGCCGCGGTTGAAACCCACACTGCGCTCTTTTTCTTCACAGCTGCCAAGAGTAGGGCTGCTTTCCTCACAACTGCTCCAACTGCACGTAAACCACGTGTTGGTGCCTTCACCTGTGGAGAGGGTTGGACCTTGGCCCCGCAGCGTTTGCACTGGGGACCCCAGCAGTGTCCCCTCCACGCACCCCTCCGAGCGGTTTTCTCCCTGAGCTGCACCAGCAGACAGTGCAAGAAGCCCGGGATGCATAAGGGAAAGGCTAAAAACCAGAGTTTAGTGGAATAGATGCTACCGGGTCTGGCCTTTATGTCTGGGATAGAGGATGGGAGAGCTTTGCTTCACACTTGCTTTGTCTCATCGCTGTCGCTGCTCCTCCAGCACAGCCGCCCTCTGCTTTTGTGTCCCGTCCCGTCCCCCGCAAACAAAACTCAGGCAGCCGAGTGGGTTTTCCTAAATGAGATACACCTAATTAGTAGCTAGTCATAGACTTGCTGATCAGACAGATTTTTCAGCCCTTTGTTTATTACCTGGCATATGCATCCGTAGCACATTTTTGCAAGTAAATATACACATTTCATTAAAACCACCATCTCCTCTGCTGCTTCCATTGCTTTGTTCTGTAAAAGACCCTTGCAAGTGTTCTTGCTTATTCACTTTGCCAAAAGGGAAAAAAAACACCCCAAAAAACCAAAAAAACCAACCAACCAACCAAACAAACAAAAACAAAAACCAAAAAAATAAACCCCCCACGCTTCCATTATTATATTAACGCAATTTCAAGTAATTAATGAATGATTTTCCAGCGTTATTTATAATCCGTGGTGAGTACGCCTAGCAGTAAGGCGAAGCACCGTTCACCTTGCAGCACTTTATGACCAGTAAGCGAGCGGGAGCATCGTCCTGTTTGACTTGGTGCTGGAAGCCCGGCGCAAGGCGAGCGCGGAAAGCAGCAGCACTGGTGTGGGAAGGAAACTTAATCTCTGGGAGCAAAAGAAACCCGGTGAATGCCTGGGGCTGGCAGGGACCCTGGGAGCGAGGGGACGGGAGGGCTGCACTGCCTTGGGCTGGGGGGGGAGCTGCGTGCAAGGCTGGGGCACTGGGGCTTTGCTCCAAGGGCAGCACGAAGGGGACGACGAGGCAGCCGCAAAGCCTGGGGATGAATTCATCATCATCGCCGCCAGCTCACCTGGGCGGCAGGTAAGTCCTGTGGTACCCGATTTTGCAGTCACACAAGCTGAACTCCCATAGAAAGGCAAGGTAAATGCTTTGCACAAAGTCACGCTGTAATTCACTAGCAGGGCCAGGATTACACCCCTGGAGGGTTTTGTCCCAGTCTCTTTCTCCAAATGCCATAAATACTTCACTACAGCAGCAATATTTAGAAGTCTTGCAGAGCTCTGATGCATGCAGATATCTCAGTCAGACTGCAGCACTGTGTGTCTTCAGAGCCTGCAAAATTAGGGACACATAAACATTGCTAACGCCTCTCTGCGAGGCAGAGGGTACTTGCACTTTGTTACATCTGCCATCAAATTTGGTAGTTTAAGTTTAGAAATAATTCTTTTCTTTCTCTAACCTGGCAGCTCCTACTACTTTCCCTTCCCGTGACTGTAAAATTTGTTCAATCCCTTAAGGATAACTGCTGAAGCAACATCTAACAAATTCCACACCGTGTCCAGAAAGAAAGACCAGACACGTACATGGTGCAACGCAACAGCTGATCTGAATAAAGGTCATTTCACACGAGACAGGTAACGGTCCCCACACTGCCGGCACCAGCAAACCGCTGCCGCTGCGATGGCTGGAGGCATCGAGCCTCTTCCTGTGAGCTCTCGTTCACCCAGATGTGAAGCCCCTTGTTAACCTTCATAAGATCAGCCATCTTATTTTGCTTCTCAAGGCATCAAAAAGCCTCTTCACATAAACAGACACTGGTATGGTTCCCCCCCCGATGACCTTGTACTCTGGGTGCTCTGCAACAAGAGCGAAAGAGAGGGGGAAACGTTGTCCGTTTGGGGCAAACTGGATTAGGGGAAGGAAATAAGAGCAGGCTACACTTCTGTACTGGTTTATCATCCAGGGTCATAAAACTGAGGATAAAATGATGCTTCCAGAGACAGAAGTGTGAGTTTCCTTAGACAGCAGTATCTGGAGAAAGTGCATTAGTGTGATTCGTCTCGGCACACTCATGGTGGACCGTGCACACAGCCCCCCCCTCCACCATGGGACAATTTGGGCAGGATTTGGGCAGCCGTGGGAGCTGCCAAATTCCTCCTGTGGAGGAAATCCCTGGAGCCCCATGTGCTCGCTAAAGCCATCACGACGGGGACGGCCCTGCCTGTCCCATGCATGTAATGAAATAAAAGCTCAGTGCTGGGAACAGCTGCAGCGCAGAGGGAATCGGTGGGGCAGGACTCCGCGGCAGTGGGAATTTTCTGCCTTTGGGGGTGGAGGGGTCCTGTCGTTTTGTCAGGATGAAAAGGAAGAAGCAGATTTATGGCTGGCTGTTGAAAAGCACAAAGCAGCTCTTATGGAGAGAAGCAGGATGGGAAAGGTAGCCCCATGGCGATGGATCACTGCGTGCAGGGCAAAGGAGATGGCCAACATATGGGTGAGGCAGCTAAAGGTGAAGAATAAATGCAATTTATCACATGCTTCAGCCACTAGTTTTGCAGCTGATCATGTGGCTGTTATAACCATGTGTCTGCATGTATAAAGGAGGTGCTGAAGGTTTTGTCAAATTCTAAATTATAAAGAAACTCAAGACTTGGTCAGGTTTCAATTATGATAGATATAGAGGGTTTACTGAATGTTTTAGTAACTTGTACAGAGAGATTTTTATTTTTTCTCTCTCTCTTTTTTTTTTTTTTTTTTTTTTTTGTGTGGCTCATGGGTTTGGCAAAGCCTTGCAACAGAGCCTACTCCTAAGAAAATCAACAGCCTGCCTAGCATACCTCGCATATACTATTCCCAGAGTCTTACAACATAAGATTTACAAGCTCCCAGAAAGGGAGAGGCTCATTTAAGAACAGGCCATTACACACAAACATCAGGAAAAGCTGGAGGAAGAGGAGAAACAGTTTGTTTTAAGTATTGCTAAGCACCATCCACGATTACGAAGGAAGTGTCTACGAGCCGCCAGCCGAAATTGCAGCTCTACCATTTGGTGCTCAGTTTTGTAGGTTTTAACTGAGCGTTAACAATCACTGTGTAATTGAACACCTCGTTCAATTCATTAGCTGACGGCTGTGCAGTGCTGTCAAAGTGCAAGCCAGGTGCTAAGTATTAGAATTATTTGTTTCCTCCCCAGCATTTAAACCATTGGTGATTCCTGACCACTAGAGATGGAAGCAGTTTGCTTTGCATGGGAGTGATGAGGACAGATATGACCTCAACAGGAGCATCACATGTGGCCCAGATCACCGTTCCTCACTTGCTGGCCATGTGCTTGGTGCTCTTTGCCCTCCTCTAAGAGGAGGGACCCCCCTTCAACGCTCCCCTCCCACTCCTGTCTGGTACTGCTCATTCCCCGCTCCTCCTGCCAGTTTTCTTGTTGGCCATCCCAGCGAACCGCAGCAGTTTTGCACTCCCCAGCCCGCCGCTGTGTCTCTTGTGGTAAGAGCCGATGGTGTTTATTGAGGTACGACCTCCTCTAGACCTCTCCCGCCCACCGAGTCCTTTGCAAGCTGTAACTCTGGGGAAGCTCAGCGCAGGAGGAGAGGTCCGGGAGAGTCAACTGGCAGAAGGGTGCTGAGTACAAGGGAAAGATCCATCCAGCCTGGGCTGGGGCCTGTCCCAGGAGCAGCTGAGTACCACGCTGAACACAGAGAAGGTCACGTTTCCCTCCTGGAAATGCCAGTGCCGCAACCTGGTGCTGCTCTTGTCCTTTCATTCATTCCCACATGCTAACTGCAGGCACAACA
Source organism: Aramus guarauna (assembly GCA_013400195.1). NCBI lineage: Eukaryota > Metazoa > Chordata > Aves > Gruiformes > Aramidae > Aramus > Aramus guarauna. The sequence continues at coordinate 170,327 of VXBL01010520.1, read as the reverse complement.
AGGAGCTAGTAAATCTGTGTTCTGCTCTTCTCCAGACCTGCTTGGTACAGGTCACGAGTTCAAAGGGTTCAGCTGTAGAAAGCTGATGTTTGAGCCGTTTTTGATGCCCTGATTGTCAAAGCTGGAGGCTCAGCTAGGTCCTGTCCTCACTGCCAGCTGGTGCTCACCCAGCACCTCAAACCACCACCCACCAGTGCCAGCTCAGCCTTCTGCTGGTGGCCTTACTTGATGACCACTCGCCTTTGCAGGGAGCATCTAAAATATGCAGATATTGGAGTTTTCCTCCTTGTCTTTATTTAACTTAGATGCTGACCCACAGAGTGCTAATTAGCTAGATTCAAAACCAAGCTTAAAAAATGATAATGAGTTTACTGATTATCAGGTATGAAAATAAGGTCAGTCAAAAACATATCAGTGCTTTAATTAAACCTCAGTGAACTTCAGAGAGAGAGATGGAATGACTATTAATGGCTCCTATTTTTGCTAAACTTCCCTTCTGTGGCCTGTTACTTCAAGGTAGGGACTGTCCCCATTTGTCACACTTCCGCTCATGTAAATTGCCTGAGCGAGACCAGTACTTGCTCACCTAAAAAGCTCTGCAGGATGGAGGGAAGGTAATAAGTACGTTCCTTGTGCCCACGGACAGACCTACTTTTTATTTTCGAGCAAACTATTGTCAGTCAGCAGCACGTCTTTGATTTTGTTGCTTCTGCACACTGATTTACTTTGCATACACAATGTCTCGCTCCATGTGGCTTATTTGTATTTTTGTCCAGGCTGCAACTAACATTATCAAACTGATATATGTGCACTTTTGTTGCAGGCAAATTTAAGACCATGGGAACTACAAGAGTGGATCAGACTAATGGTTCTTCCAGTCCGGCTGCTGGTTTCTGACTGGGCCATGTGCAAATCCCTGGGAGGGTATGGAGGGAGGAGGGACAAGGGGCAGTGCTGCAGGGACACTGCATTTAATATCCTGAATGAATTTAACCAATTCAATTTTGAACCTGTATATAATTCTGGCTTCTGTGACTTTCTGTGCCAATGCACAGGCTAAGATTACTTCCTCTTCTTTTTTTTTTTTCTTTTTTTCTTTTTTTTAAACAGGAACACAACACACACACCAGCAATAAAATGAGTTTTGGGGTTTTGTTTTGGTTTGCTTCCAGTTCCTCTCCTAATAATTCTGTAGCTCCAGCGGAAGATCTGGCAGCTCTTGGTATTCCTCTGAGCTTGTAGGTAGAGGCCACACAAAAGGGAAGTTCCCTGGAGAACCGAGTCCTCTTCCCAGTGTTGCCACTGCACTATCTGTGGGTATTTCTAAATGTCTGACATTTGTCCTACCTTCTGCCCATCGGTGACAGTGTCCTTCATGATGACGCACCCGTAATCTGTAATTTGCCCACACTTAGAAAATACCCGTACCTTCATCGCAAATGGCAAGCCACAAGCAGTTGGCTGAGATCACCAGCTTACAGGTCACTAGTTAGCAACGGGCTGACATGTCAAGGCTGACTCTGTACCGTGCAAAGAGCAGACTCCATCGGTCCCTTCTCTATTCTCTACATAATCATTTCTCTGTGGGGAAAATGGGTGTAAAACACCCTTTCCCCCTGGTAACATTCTCCAGTGACTTTTTTTCAAATAAGCAAATGGTTAGCACCAGTGCAAGCATGGGGAGAAGACATGGGTTTATACACGTCCGTTCTGTGAAAGGTTAAAAAAATTCTAGTACGTGTTAGGAAGTGAACTGAACTGGAGTAACTCCCCTGAAACCACATGCCATGCAGTTAGGCCTTTAGGGAAACACATCTTGAAGAGCTTTTTGAGAACAGACTTCTTTTTCCATTCATGAAGCTAATCTGAAAGTGTATTTGCAGTATTACATGTTAAACATGGAGCTATAATAAGAAATTAATAGTATGAAAGGTTTGGAGTGATAACTAATGTGCAAGAGCAAGACACTCTTCTCCAGCCTAAATACTATGACAGTTAAAAAAAAAGGCAGGGCACCCAAGGGGCTTGGGTTACAATAAAGAACGTTTTTACTCAAAAATGTATCCATCTCCTTGGAAACTTGTTTTTCTCTTCCTCAGATCACAGCAAAGAGAAGAAGTCCTTACATGTGTAAGATGCTGGAGTGCCTGTAACCCAGGTGAACCAGTCACAAAGGCAGAGTCCATCGTGCACCACTGTACACACAATGCCAGGTCAACGGAGCCGGGCTGGTTTAGTGGTGCTGTGGCATTTTGCAGCCGTTTTCCTGCAGTGTGTGGTCATTCTCATAAGGCAGTGTCCTTCTGGAGGGTGGACTTCACCAAGCCCAGCTCCCTGGCCCTGGGGACAGGGAGGCAGGAGCCCACCAGAGACACACTGCCCTTTGCCACCTGCAAAAGGTGACACCGAGCTCTGAGAAACCATGCTTAGGTGTCTCAAAACGGGCACCAAAAGTAAATGGAAACTTTTGACCTTCACTGCTATGTGCCTCATTTCCTCATCTCTACAGTGGGGCTGACATTTCCTCCTCTCATAAGAATGTGAAATGTGTTCATTAGTGTCTGCCGAGCCTGTGCGTGATAGGGAGAGGGCAAGGCAGCAACGCCTCGTGCAGAGAGCACTGCAGCATCTCAAGCCTTCCTATATAAGGTCTGCAGCTACTTGTTGAGTGATAAGGATGAAAAGAACTATTGAGTGACTATGTACATCTCGCATGAAATAATGACCCTGTGACTCGTGATGATGCAAACACAGACTGATGCACACAAGAAAGACAACTTACAGATCTGTAAGAAAGCAAAACTGAGGCATTTAAGCCCTGCAGTTTTCAATGTTGATGTTCTTCTGACATGTTTGGGTTTGCTGGTTGTTTTTTTTCAGTACAGATACTCTATCGTATGTGAAATGGGTGCATACTTCTTAAGGGCAAAGGGATCTTGGGACCTTCCAGTAACCATCTCATCTCCATACCCATCCCAGTACTGCAGAAAGGAGACTTTGGCCTTGCAGTTCCTGTATGCAACCCATGATGTCTTCACGAACTGTAGTTTTGGGGTTTTTTTAGTAATGTAGAGTCCTTGTACAGTCTTTATAGGATGGGAGAGGCCGTTCCTTGGTAACTTAACCAATGGAAGACTGACTTCTTTATTAAAATCCTTTTCCTTGTTTTCATTTTGAACTTGCCTAGCTTCCCTTTGTCAGCTAAACCAAAGGGTAGTAGATATTCTGGCAGCTGTAGCAGGTGAGCACGCCCAGGGTAACCTTTCTACATCGTGGGACTGAGTCTATGAAGTATTAAGTGCCTTCAAGGTCCACTAAAATCAATGGGATTGAAGAATGCCATATCCCTGAAGGGCTGGGCCCCGAGGGATGGCTTCTTCTGGGATTCACTGATTCTGAAGACAGGCAAAATAAAATATTTAAAGCAGCCTGACATGCACAGGCTAAATTCTTTTCCTTTTGTGCTGAAACATAATTTTTTTAATATGCCCTGAGCATGCTGTGAAAGCAATCTTTCCGCATGTTTCTTTAGTGGGGAGTGTTTGCTCTCTGTGCTCATCAGTCACAAACACTATGAGAGATACAGCCCCCAAAGCATCAGGAAAGTTTAAGTTCTATAATATAATGTTGTTGTTTTTTTAAATAAGATGGAATTGTTTGCAGAAGAAGACTCTGTAGGGTACCTATGATGGGAAAGGGTTACTACAGGGACATACATCAGCAGTATGTACTTTACATTCTTAGTCCATTGGTTTCTACAGCAGTTCTTGTTCACAGTAATGTGAGGCAGTTAATATGGGATCTGAACACCACTGGACTGATAAGCCTTCATACTGACTTGCAAAAGTAATTTTCAGTAATCTTTGAGGGGAAAAATTGCATTTAGTGGTGAAAAAAAGGGGGAAAAAGCTAAGCCATTCATGCATCCTATTTTATTGAGTATGCAAGTAATAGACTATGCAGAAATTGAACTTCTGATCCATTCGGCTGTGCATAGGGACACACCGCTCCTGAGTTACTGTGAGAAACCTAGTCTTCCAAATAGAAAAGTTTCACAGTATTTTTCCAAAGTCTTGTTTGAAAACAAGGCACAAATATTACTGATTAAATGCAAACTTCCATCAGAAATGCTGGGAACAATGTTCCTGATCCAAAGCTCTGCTCTCACATATCACGCTCCCCCTGCCACAATTAGTCATTCTCAGAATAACTTTTTTTGCAACTATTGTGCAAGGCAGTGGCAACATCCTTTCCTAAAAGTTTAATGAACAGAACTATCCGTGTCCGCTTTGCTCCAACAATTGCTTCATACCCTGAGCCATGCCAGGCAAAATAGATAACTTCCAAACCATTTTGATTATCTTGACAGAAAGATGGTTCAATTAAAAACCGGGCCTAATCACCATATAGTTCTTCTAAATCCCCAACCCTTGTGCGTTCAGTACAACCACGTATTATTTGTGGCTGTTTATTGCCATGGCCTTTCACCTAACAAAAGTCTCTCAGATTTGGAGCAGTGTCATAGTGAAAGCTTTCCTTTAGCTAGAGGTGGACATTGCAGGGTCAAGTTTGAAAAACACTATCAGGAGAGACACAGGTGAACCCCATTGGCCCCGTGTGCATGTTGAAATCAAGGATTTCAAGGAGCTTCAGCCAGATTTCCTGAAGCATCACAGGCCCAGAGGGACAGATTGTTGAGGTTAATTTTATAGTTCAACACCGAACTTCTAGGTAGTTACCACGCAATATAGTCTCCACCACCAAGGTGATGGGCTTAATGGGAACTTCATGAGGAGAGCAATGTCCCTTAGCAAGTAGTTGCAAAAAACTACTGAACAGTGGCCAAAAGGACCTGCCTTGCTGTGCTGAAGAGGGCTAGGAGAGCTTCTGTGTTTGAAATAGCAGCAGTGGGCTCCTCAGCATCCCTGAGGAGCCACAGTCCCTCCCAGGGCAGCGCCCATCCCTACTGGACCCCCAAGTGACCTCACACCAACTTCATATGCTCCAAAACTGGCCATGCACCTTTTTTATGTCTCACAGCATTGAGCCCATGGGAGAAGAGTGATGGCTGCAAACCCTGCGCAAAGACCTTGACATGCTCCACCTCGCCTGCCACCAGCTGCCCCTGCTCAGGCAGCACCTCCTGCCCAGAACCTCAGGGATCCCCTCTTCATCTTCTCCCCCACCTATCACATGATGTCTGGAAACTCACCGAGCTGCGTCTCCAGCCTGAGGGCGCTTAGGTCCATTCATTATTATTCTTGGCATTTGTGTCTAAACACTTCAGACTCCTGAGCCCAGTAGTGCAACTGTAATAACAGCAACGCCTAAATCTCTTTAAAACCTAGCGAGGGGCAGGAGATGGGGAGGATGGCAAGGGAAGGAACGGCCGGACAAGCCCGGGAGGGGCTTGGGCACAAAGGAGGCTGTGTTGGCAAGTGCCGAGGCCCCGGGGCAGGAGCATCCTAGGAGGGCCATGTCTCTCCAGGAGGGCAGCACTGGAGAAAATGTGCTAAGCAGAGCTTGCGCCTACTGTACCAAACACCAACCTGAAATAGAAAGGGATCTGAAACACACAGAAAGCCCTGGCTTTGCATATTTGAAATAAGTCATTATTCAGGCTTTCCAGCTCCCAATCTCTCAGAATTCTGCTCAAAGAAAAACCTTTGCACTAATCCTCCTCCTCCATCATTATGCAATATTGCTTAGGATAAAGGAAGTTTCCTTGCCTTTTCTAAATATACATTTCTGTGGTTAGAAAATTAGAGAAATGACACTGCCGACCTTCCTAAATGTGAAGGGCTCGTTTAGGGAAGCATACAAGTCATCTGCAGCAGCAGACCTTTATCACTTTGTGGTAGGCAATTGCAAAACTCTTCCCTTAGCCAGAGTCACATTGGGTTTAAATTGAGCTAGACAAGGGAACCACAAAAAGGGCTTGTGGGTAGCTGTGCTGCTAAAAGCATGGGGCCTGGCACTGGAGTGCTGTTAGTTAAAACAGTAATTTGTCAAGGAAAAAGGAGCAGAGTAGCCTGCAATGCGAATGCCATGTGAGGTTTGTCAGACATGAGGCTTTGCGTGGAAGACGAAGAAAATACTCGGTGACCATTTTAAACTCAGCAACCACTCCCAGTGCAGCAGGAGTTAATGCTGCGTCAGACTTTCCATTAATGCCTCTGTTTTTGCAGGGGCTGTAAAAATGTGCTTGAGGCAAAATCTTGTGATTCAGCAGCTCAGCTGAAGAGTTAACTTTTCTTTTTATATGCATCCATTTTCAGAATGGCGATTTATAATAATTTTCGTACAGCTCTATATATAGTTCTGGTGTGGTGAAAGAGGGAGCTGGGGAGGGAGGTGATGCAAAGCCTTGTGCCCCGCTGCCTGGCATTGCTGTTACAGAGAGGCTGGGCAAGAGGCTTGGGGGCTCCGAGTGGCTGGTGTAAGCAGGACTGAGCATCCCCAGGGCCAGTGGCACTGCTACCCAGGGGAACAGAGGCCAGCCTGGGCTTCTTTTCTATTTAGATGGCAGCCTGGGATAAAACTTGCATGAGGAACCCAGGCATGGTCTCCTTTTGCCCCAGGGAGTATCCCACCTGCTTATGCCCAATGTGTGTTGTCTTCACACATTTAGGAGACGGACAATGAATAGCTGAAATTATTTCCCCAACTGATTTCTCTCCTGTGTGGGTTTGCACCTGCCTGTTTTTTCTGCAGTTGCCATTCCTGACTCTAAGAGAGAACTCTTCAGGCAAAGCTGTGCCAAAATTCTCCATAATAAACCTTCGGAGGTAAAAGGAAGCCCTTGAAATGTGGGATCACACAAAGGACCAGGCTCTTGGCCTTGCAATAGTCACTTAACAGAAGCTCAGTCAGCCCTGCTATCCTCTGCTATACAACCATGCCAAGTCCCCGTACCTCAGGTGGGATGGCTGGGCAATGGGCTTGTCACCCCTCCTGTTACCCCTTGGAGTACGGAGTTACCGATGGGCAAATGGTCTCTGATGTCCGGCGAATCCCTGACTATCTGTACAGTCCATCTGGGCCATAGGTAGCCTGGGACACCTCAGACAGCTTGGTGTATCTTAATATAGTTTCCTCAGGAAGATCATACTGTCTTTTACAGCAGCTCCACTAATTATTGCAGCCGAGTGCCAGCAACTGGACAGATTTACAAGGACATAGTATTGCCACTCTCCTCCCTTGTCCGTATCTTAGGAGTTGAATCTCATGTCCTTTCCCTAAATAGCACGTTAGCCCATGTTGTCCCACATTATCTGAGGTTATTTTCCCTCAAAATATTTTCCATACAAAGAAAAATACAGTTATTTTTATCCATTTTCAGAAAAGCTTTCCTTTTTTCTTTGCTCTTTCAAGAAAATGGGCTCCTAGCAGGTATTTATCATGATAGCTAAATTAGCCAGTACCTTTAATACTTGCAGCACAGAAAATCACTTCATCAGCTGCACAATTTGAGCTTACTGGAGAATACTTTTAAGAAAGAATGAGAATGAAACCTAGAATAACCATTTCTTTCCCCTTGTCCCTTCAAGGCACCAAAGTTCAAGGTATTTATTTCTTTCCTTGTATACTGAGAAATCTGTGATGGTGGTTAATTGAGCGCTAAAAGCCTGTGCGTCTGCAGTTTCACTAAGATGCTGTATTTTTTTTTTATTTTTTTTTTTTACTTCCAATCCTAAATTGCTACAAGGCGAAACGGGACAGAAGCGACTGTACTTTGGTGATGGGAGAGATGATTCTGTACTGAAAGAAGCGGCATTCTTGTGAAAACAGGAGTATGATAGCATAGTCTGGCTCCTACGTGGTGCCTGTGCATAACAGCTAGATGCCAAAATTATTCAACAAGGGCTGAGCAAGAACCCACTCTGCAAGGTCACCATAAAGAGGTGTGCGTTGACCTTCTTGGGTGAGCATTAGGAGGAGGAGTAGCGGGCAGGTGCCTCTGTAGCTCCTCAGACTTTTGCCTTTGGAGGAGACTAGAGGCAGCCCTCAGCAGGTGCTCAGACCTGTTCTGCAGTCCAGACATGGCAGGCAGAACGGTAGCATGAAACCACGTGTATTACCATTACCGGGTCAGGCTCTCCCTGCAATGCCTGTCCAGGATGCGAGCCGGCCAGCGAGGATACGCTGTCAGAAGTGGTGGAGGTGGCAACTGGACATGTGCAGCTGCATAAGGGTGATGGGTGAATATGACCAAGACACAGGTGTCCATCCATGGCAACCCGCCAGTGAAAAACTAAAAATTTAATGATGTCACTCCAATTTAAAGATGGAAATACATATGAAGCAAAAAATACTCTTTATGGAATTCCCTTACCAAACATCCTTTGGTTTCCATGAGAGGATAATCTCACTTGCAGCTTAAAAAAAAGCAGTAGGATGAAAGTTGCTACTTGCTTGTAAGATGCTTATTGCTGCCCAATTCCACAGAACAAACACGGGTGCAAACTCAAATGTCCCTGTGCATGCACTGTACGGGATCAATCACTTATAGGTCAAAATGACAGGCATTAGTGAAATAATGATTAATTAATAAATAATGAAAATATTTTTTAAAACTTCCCCCTCTTCCAATTTTTAATCTACTTTTCTTACAAATAAGTCAGTAGTTGAATGTCGTAAAAATGAATTTTTTTCTTCAAGGATTTCTGATTACCTATTTTGTGTTTTTCCAGCAGGTTGATGTAACTGGCTCTGGCTCTAGTAGACAGCACAGCCTTTGATCATCTCATTTCCTTCATTATTACCTGAGGGAGCCATCAGGAACTCTCTCTCATGTCCAAAAATTATCTAGCCTATCTTCTTGTATTTCTTTATTCAGTGAATTAGTTTTCAGAATAATTCATATTTGTTAAGAAGAATCCCTGGCACTACATGGTTCGGTTTCCCCTGAGCTATGTCAGCTCACAACCTCACAAGGTGTTCAAAATGTGCGTCTCCTGCTGCGTAACACATCAGAGATGAAAGCCCCTGTTGTCCCTTGCACTTGGAGTGACTTGAGCAATACCCTCAAACTGGTGCACTTCGCTTCCTCAGATGATGGTAGAACATGCCAAGGTAAGACATTTGGCTCCTCCATCCCTTTGACTCATAAACCTAGCACTAAAGGAGGCTCAAGATCTTCTGCAAAGGTTCCTGAAATGAATCCTGCTAGTGTGGTTGTGGCACTTCACTCAACACAGGTTTGTTATTTCCTAGGGGCAAAGCCTACAGGGCTGGGCCTTCTGCTTGGCACCAGTGGGCATGGCCGGCTCCTCACAAATACATCACTTCAGCAATACAGATCACATTGAACTCAAAGACAGGGACTGTTGGAAGTTTTGTCTAGTGCTCATAAACTGATCATGATAAATGACGGTCAGACATTTGCACTTCCCTATTTTAAGAAAGAGGACACAAAAGATCAAGTCTTCAGCTTCAGTTCAAAGTTTGGAGGACATAAAGTTCTTGCAATCCAGCTGTGCACCCCCAGCCTCCATGTTGCTGCTAGTTAAGTACTCATCCATCCCTTCCCACTGCCAGGATGCTTGTGCTGCACCTTCAAGTGCGATTCATTTAGCTGCCCAGGACTGGAGGCTTTTCACCAAAGCCTTTCTCCTCAAAAGCCATGTTCTTTTGCTAGTGCACATCAAAACTATATTATTTCTTTGGTGAGCCAATTGTACCAACATTTGGTTCTATGTGGTCTACTGCTCTAACATCTGCACCTTTTCTCTTTAGTACCTGGGTTCAAAAAACGCTTTTGGCAGGGTGACACAGGAGACCCGTGTTTGTTTTCCAACCTGAACAGACATCCTGTGTGCCCTTGGGTCATGCAGCCACTCTCAGCCTCCTCCTGTTTACAACAGCACAATACATATTTGTTCCACTTTGCCTGATGCATTGCAACCTCTCTCTATCTCCCCTTGATGTTCTTGTCCACCTTCCCCTCTCTCCTTTGTAATCTGACTTCCACACACCCAGCAAACTGCAAGGATTTGGGCTTCCTGAAGTTCCTGAGGTATAAATAAATGAGTTGGTATACGACTAAGCAAAGGCAGTTTTGTTTCTCAGCAGGTTTGTGTGAGCTGTTTCTGGTTTCAGTTCACATGGGTTCTTTCACCTTCTGAGTTTCTCTTTGACGTTCAGGTTTCTGCCTTTTTTTCCACCTGAAGCCAAAAAAAAAAAAAAAGGGCCAGGTTTGCTCAAAAGCCACACCATTTTTTCAAAGTTAAAAAAGCTCTTAATTCTAGAATGGGACCATTTCTAACTTGACAGTTTCTTGTTTGTTCAATACTCAATGTCCTGATGCTAGGCTGCTCCTATTAGAAGCAGTTATGCTCAGAGCACAAGGACATTACTGCACGTACCTGCCTGTCATCAACCATCTTTGCTTATGACTAAAACCAGAACGTGTACAAAAGCAGAAGCGCCAAAACTCATCCTCAAAATGAAACAATTACAGGGAAGAGTTCATAACTTCATGCTGAGGTTCTTCTAGGCTTTCCACAGGACAGATCTCATTATCCTCATAAATAGGAAGCTGACATCAGTACAGAGGTCTACGTTCAAGCTCTGTTTGGCACGACAGTTGTCTTTGGTATGGTTTCATTTTATTTTGATTTTGTACCAAAGTTGAATGCAGCTGCTCCTGTTCTGCACATAGTTAAGTGTAGGTGCAAATTATGAAGCATAATTAATTGCCCATTAATGAGTTTTTGCAGAGGATTGGACTCTAAATGCTAATCTGTGTTTCAGAAAGAATGCCAAATGATATCCACACTGCTTACCTGCTTCTCCCCAATTTCTGTTTAGCACGCGATTGGAAGAATTTGGTTTTAATGTTAATTAATGCCTTCAATTAGAGCTCACAATGTATATTAGGCCTCGGACATTTCAATTTCATGATGAACCCATACACAAAATTTGCTGATTCTACAGCTAGTGAGAACAACCTGTATAAACTAAATTTCCATTTGTTTTCCATCTCAAAATAAACTTGTTCCCAGAACTGAGCCTTCTAAACCTTCATATCTATGTGGCTACGTTTGTCTGTCGTCTTTTCCGATCAACAAAATAACCAAAACAGCAACCCAAATGTACTAGTAAACAGTCCACCAGTGAACAGAGGTGTGAAACCACAGAAGGAAACGGGCAAAAATAGATAAGCGGGGAGAAGACTTGGGGATGTTTCTCCCTCTCCCTCCTGCCCTCTCCTTCAGCACGGCGATGGTGGAGGGACCTGCCCTTTCGTGGACGGCAGAGTGAGGCTGCAAAGTACAGACACGAACAAATTGGTGCAGAGGCCCTGTTAAAAGGCTCTTGTGCCTATTCCTACACGGCGGGGCGAGAGATGCGGCGCAGCACCCAAGCGGTTCTAGCGATAAAGCCTTGCCTACGTAACAGTGGCTTTGCGCTGAGGAGGCTGCGCTCCAGGACCTAAGCCCAGCAGGGAAACGCTCCAACCAGACCAAGTGCTTTGGTCAGCACCTTATTTTTTTCCCAAAGGATGCTCATGCTTCCTCAGGCTCTTACTGCCCTTGCCCTTGGCCGCACCTCCGAGATCACCTTTTCTCACCTTTTTTGTGGGAGCATTTGTGTGTGAGACGCAGCATTTGTAAGGCAGTTTACGAACCGGTCCTGGCAGCACAGGTTGTGCTCCTGCAGCCGCGGTGAGGCTGGACTGAGCTGCTGTCTCAGCATCTGTTTGCCAAGGCAGTTTGTGCACGTTTCCAGCTGGTGTCCAGTGCTGCTACCTCAGGCTCTTCTTGCGAGTCATCTTCTCACTTGACATTGTGCGCTGCTGGCTGGGAAGTTCACAATCTGAGCATCTAGACCTATCAGTAGAGTGTTTTGCCAAATTATTTATTTTGCTTGTGTTTTGTTTGGCTCTCCTCTCCAGTGAGATCATAGATAAAGCATATTTACTAGTTGCTGCTTGCCCTGGCCAGCTGAGGAGCTGGGCTGGAGTGAAAGCAGCTGTTTCTGAGCAGCATGCATGGCTTGTGCTCATTCTCAATTCCCAGCGAGCAGGATCCTTCAGCGGTGATGGAGTAGCTCCGAGTTTCAGTCTATCTGTCACTGCTCGACTGTTTTACTGTGCACACAATGCACTGATGGGCGACATCACTCAACTGCAACAAGTCCAGCTACAAAAGCAAGTAGCAGCAATTTGTAGCCTCAATGCAGCCATTTAATCATTCCCAACACTTCCCTGGTTGCCACTCTGGATAAACTAACTTGAGAATTAAGAACAAATATTTGACTTCCCCACCCCCCCCCATAATTTTACGCAGCCCTGTTTAGACTGTATGGTACTTAACAGGAGACCTTTGCCCTTTAGTTAAAAGCTGTGACCAGGAAATCCCACCTCCTCTTAATGAGCTTTTTTGTTCAGCTTACAGGGAGGGATTTGCACTCCACTCTTGCACTACAAATGCTTTGTCTGCTTGGCTTTTTTATTCAGCTGGTGAATAAAAAAAGCAAACGCCAAACTCTACACATGTTTCAGTCTCCATTAAGACAACAAAGAACTCTAAATGCATGTCCTAGCAACGGCAACAATTTTTTAAAAAGAGTGAGAAGAAAGAAAACATGGTCATTTAAGCTGTGGTACTTTCCATAGCTATTCCTTAATGCTTTTGTCAAAAAAAAAGCTATACACTTTTGACTATCAAAATACGTACCTCTAGCTAAAAAGACAGACAGCATTTTTGGAATCAATATTACACTCTTTCTACTGTGAAACAACCATACAAGCAGCCCAAGCAATGGCCTTTGTCAAAGTTTTTACTTGCTTCTGTCTTTTGCCCACATGCTGAGACCTCTCATAGTCCAGTGGCCTTGAAAGTGTTTTCCCCTTCTTTTTTTTCTTTTTTTTTTTTTTTTTTTTTTTTCTGTATGCCTCAGAGAGCTCTTGGCTTCCTCTAATCTCTTGTTTCCTTCTAATCATTACGTACGCTTAATACCGATAGACTGCAGACACCAGCACCAAATTATGTACAGGCTGAAACTCAGAGGAGTAAATACAGTCACAACAAGAGATGATTCTGCAGGAGCCTCAAGGTATTTGAAGTAGATGGAACAAAACGTATTCTGGTGGAGAAAGGCAGAGAAAGGCTCGCTTTCCAGAGAGCAAGACTAAACCCTGAGTGCGTCTCTCTGCACACAGAAGTCGAGCGGGAATGATTCTCCAGCCCATTACACAGCCACGTGCTGGCTGTGCGCTGGTGGCTTGCTAGCCTGGTTAAAATGAATCTGGCAGAATGGACAGGGAGACTCGGTTGTCAGGGAGCATATAATAGAGTATATTAAGCAAAACTCTGCTTCAGGAAAAGGATAATGGACCTTTTTGATGCTGGGCCTTGTTCTGGCTGCATAGAAGGTGACACCTTAAAGAAATCAGACATTTGGAAAATCCCTCATTGCAATAATTCCCAAACCTTTTGGGCTCGTTAGCTGTCGACCCTCACTGCCTCTCATGGGCCACCAAGCATCCGTAGCATTCACCTTCTCACATGCAAGCCCTAAAAAATCAGCCCAGTTATGTTATCGGCAGATCCCTTGGCATCGCTGCTCAGACCACGTGCCGGGGGGGGACCCAAGCGAAGCCTTGACCTAAGCCAGCGTAGCTGGGATGCACGCAGCAGCCTGTGTCATCAGCATTGATAGCTCAGGAAAAGTCCATGTGGATGTGGTATGGTAGCATCAGGTGAGATCAATCCAATGAGCCTTTGTTCATGCTTAAATGTGACGAACTAAACTGCAAAAAAGAAATCCGCTTTAGAAAATGACAGGGTAGGATTGACTTTTTATCTCATTATAGGTGCCAGATGTGTCTGTATGGCAAATGTTAGCTATTCTGCAGAAGGGTTTGTCTGTATGTCTGAGGCACCAGCAGTTCTTTTCCCAGATGTGTTCTCCTAAAATTATTTCAGATTCCAAATTAGCATTTCTTGTTGCATTCCCTGCACAGCCAAGCCAGTTCTTCAAATACGAGTCTAACATAACTGACCTGGCATCAAAATAAACATTATCCAAAAGATTTTAGAATGCTCTACATCAGCATCTTTATATAAAAAGTAAATCAAGAAATTGTTTCTCTGCTATGGCTAGAAAATCCTGGATGAAAACCTAACATTTATTCTAATGAGGGATTTCTGGCTGCAGGTGTTATTTCAGGGTCCTGAACAGTATTTGCTCCATGTATGTGATCAGAGCTCCTAAAGAGGGAAATGTTCAGGGAGGATGGGTGAGAGAAGGAAACAAATATTTCAGTGGTAAAGGTTTCCCCTACCACCTTTTGGGTTGCTTCGTATCTGGTGGCTGCCTGCAGCTGCCAAATCCTTTGAACTTCTTGTGGGAGAGGGACGGATTTCGGCAGGAACATCGGGGGATGTCATGGGTGTGCTTTGCATGTCCCTGTACTATCAGTCCCCAGAGACTCTCCCTGTCACCCTCAGACTGCAGAAAATCATTGACCTCAGGCTGAGAGGGACGGATTAAAAAAAAACAACAAACAAACAAAAAGACAAAGAGGCTCATTGATGCACATTGTCACGTCTAGCTTTCACTTCCTGAAACCAGAAGCTGGAGTCAAGCCCCTGGGCTCATACAGAGTGCTTCGGGAGACCTGGGATCCAAACCCTGTGCTACACAGGCAGCTGCTTAAGAAAAGCTGAAGACTGCTTCGCCTTATGCTTTTTGCTTTTAGTTGGTTGGGCTGGACCTCTTCAGCTCAGCTTCATGTCCCAAACCACCACCTGAAGGTGGAGACCTGCAGTAGTGACTTCAAAACCTGTCAAAAAGTAGCATGAGAAGCTGCTCCTTTGCGTTCCCATGCATGGGGTGCTGGGTTTGGTTGTCTTCTCTGCTACTGGGCAGAAAATAATGCTTCTCTTATAGGAGAAGAATTTGACTTAAAAGGAAGATTTACAGTTCACACTGTAATCGGACCTACATCTTCCCTGCCAAATGCTCCAAACACCAGGATTAGCTTCATACCGCTCACATTTTACTACCTCTTGAATCTTTCATACTATCTGGAGAGTGCTAAATCTCGCCGATAAGGGATGGATGTTGCTCCCACCAGAGAGCATCCTACAGTTTCATCGGGGAGTCCTGTCACCAGGTGTAGCGTGTGAAAGGGGAGGCAGCAACCCCATCCCTCTGTTTTAAAAGAAAACACAGGCTGCCATTGCATTTCTACCAGGAGCCCAATCATGGATACTTGGTAAATGTCAGCCTCTATTTCTGCATTTTGGCTGTGCATCCCTGGAAGATAAACAGATGCTAAGCTTCTCGGTGCCTCCCAAGATCACAGTGCTTTGCACGTGTGTGGGGGCAGAACTACAAACGTCCCAAGAAGCCGAGGCTCCAAGCCTGCTTCAGCTGCCTTCGGGAGGACTTGTTTTCAAAAATTTTGACCCCATGTACCTTTTACCAGTCTTCCCCACCCGATCAACCCCTAGAGGAGAAGCATTCATGGGCCACAGTGGTTTCAGGCCAAATATTCCAGAAATCTCAGCAACAATTGATTTATAAGATGCTGTGGTTGCAGAAGAGTTCCTGCACTCTTCGTTGGTGGTGTGGGGAAGCACCGGCAGGAAAGTGGGTGATCACCCGGAGTCTGCTCAGCGGGTCTTGCCTGACCCCAGATCTGACAGCAGTCGAACACTTTTCCAGAGATGAGTCTAAAAGATGAAGCTTCACTAGGCCTCACATAATGTTGTCAGTACCCCTCAATTAGAAACACTTTCTCCCATACCTACTTTCATAAAATCACCAGCGTCTGCATCTCTGGCAGAAAGTTTTGTAATGAATTTTTTTTTAATATATTTTCAGCTGTAAACAGCAGAAAACCCCCTTCAGGCACTTCACTAGACCTTTTATCCGTACGCAGGAAAAAGAATTGATTGATTTTGAAGTTAAACGTTGGCATCTGCTGTTATTCAAAACCAGGACCTTGGATACACTCATCCGCCATGCTTTCAGCTCAGCCACCAGTGTGCTGCAAATGAAGACAAGCTGTTGTCAAATGAGAAATGCAAAATAGTCAATCTGTTTGTCTGTTTAATGTAACTGGGAACATAAGCTGCTAAAAATGCTACCATTCTGCACTGTCAGATGGGAGACACTCTCCAACAAACGAAAGCCTAATGACCCATTTTACTCAGGCGCTCTGGAGTTCCTCCTAATGGTATTTTCCATATGCACTTCAACATGCTTTTAACTGAAACTGCAAATGGTACTATTTTCTATCTAACACAAGCGTGTAATCTGTGTAGTGTATTTTTTTTTTCCTCTGGCACCATGAAGGAATGCTGATGTTCAAGGCGTCTTGAAACAGTGAGCATATTGCTCAAGCATCTGATGCTCATCTTCTCTTTACACCTGTCATTGTACTGTATTAAAGGAAAAAAATCAAGTCATTAACCATGATAGATATGTTTTTAATAAGAAAGTGTTGCGCCTCACCAGGCAGATAAATAGCAAATCTTAAGATATCTTCAGAGCCCGAGCTTACAATTACAGAATAAAGTTAAATATGCTGGGGACTCTTCAAAGACTGCTATAACTTGCAAAGATTAGGTCTCTATCAATTACCCAAGCTGCATTTCTTCAAGAAATTTCTAGCATTAAAATTGCTAATTTGACTTTTCCTCTGAAAGTTCCCCATTCCCCACAGATAATTATGTGTGAAATGTTGCCTAAACAAAACGGTGATTTGGCCAAGAAAACAAGCGTGCTCCGTTTTCACGTCAAAAAACAGTGAAAAATAATGCTAGTATTGCCAGAGCAGGGCGAGAAGAAACTCTGGAGATCTTGGGCATTTTATTAAATATTCTTGGGGTTTGCATAGTGAAAATTTCATGGGTCTGATTTTAAACCCCACAGAACTAGAGGGGGTTTTTTGCAAAAAGCTATAGCATTTAGTCTCTCTTCAGAGGCAGCATAATTCCAGCCAGCCAGCGCTGGTTTTGCTTTCTCCTTAGAAAACACGGCAGCCCCGTGGTGTGTTGGCAGGATGCGTTCCTTTAAGCCATTACAGTTTTAGACGCAGCTTTATCTCCACTCCTGCTGTTATCACATTGATATTTTTATTAATTATTGACACAAGAAATGCTCAGTCATAAGCCGCAGATCCCTGGAACTGTTTTGCTGTGCTGAGCCGAGCGGCGGTGCTGTGAGGGTGCCTGCTCCCTCCTGGCTCCCTTGCCCTCGGGGTGCTGCCAGCATCGATTAGCAACCCCCAAAAGAGCGTTGAACGTCTTCAGGCACACCCTTTCCCCTGCAGAATATCAGATGTTACTCATCTGGATTCCTCTCCAACCCCCAAAATACGTGGCATTATTTTTTCCCATAAAGTTGTTTGCAGCCTAACGCACTGCTGGTGGGGCCAGAGGGTGCAAAGCGAAGGGACCAAAGTGTCCCTGGGGACGACTGGCCAGGGATGCTGCTGCAGGTGAAGCCTGTCCTCTGACCACCACGGATGGTCCCGCCTCATTGTCAGCACCAGCTTCACAGGGTACCACTCAGCTGCTGCACACTGAATTCACTGCTACTTAACCTTTTGGAGAAGTGTTAGAAAACATAAAGGAGATCGTTATAGCTTAAAATAGTGGGGACCAGCAGTCTGCAATGACGTGTCGATGCTTGAGATTTGTGTGCTCAGGAGAGAGAGAAAGAGCAGAGAAGGAGCAGGTGTAAAAGTGAAAGACAGAGGAAGAGAGTATGTAATGCAAAGGGTTAATACAGCAGCTAGTCATCTCTAGGATTATAGAGAAATTTCATATGATCTTGGAATTATCCACTCAGTAACTAAGTAGATGTTAGTAAATTTAAAAAAAAAAAAAAAAGAAAAAAAAAGAAAAAAAAAGAAAAAAAAGAAAAAAGAAAAAAAAGAAAAAAAAAAAAAAAAAAGGAAAAAAAAGGGAGGTTGCCTTATTTTAAAGAGTCTGGTAGCTAAGAGAGACATTTCAGGCTAGGAGGGAAAAAAAAAAAATCTATTTGTCTTTGCTTGCTATTTGCCTCCCTCCTGCATTAAAAAAAAGCCAACACCAAAATGCAACATAAAACCAAAACCAGGTCTTTCCATCACAGATCAAAAGTCAGGCAAGTAGTGTTGCATTGCAACTGCCTGAATTATACTTGGCCTCTGAATAATAAATAGGGAATTTCTCGAACCACAGGCTCATTAATGAGCACTAATTCAGAACTGATGGCACAATGTTCAGTAATTTAAGCAATGTAGACAATGAAGGTTCTCAACTCTGGTACAAAGAGTGACCTACAGAATCTTGCGGAATGAGTAATTACAGCTAATATCCATTTCAGCTTCTATTAGAACATCCAATAAAACAAGGTCATGACAACAGGCAAGGATCACATCCCGGCAAGCATCGCAGTGGGGAGAGACGGAGTCACCCTGGAGCAGGTGGATGGTTCCTATTAGTTGGGCTCCTCAATGAATAAGGATGCTGACAGCTCCCCGGAGGACCGCGGGCGGCGGGCGGTGGTGCAGTGGCAGCGGAGGCAGCTCGGGGAATATGGGGATGGTTTTCAAGAGCACAAAGGTTAGGCTGGGATGGCGTTTGTTTTGACCCATAACTAACAAAGGCTCGAAGGGCAGACCATGTGCTACGGACTTTTTTTTTTTTCCTTTTTTTTTTTACTTTTCAGATAGTTTGGCATTAACATGTAAAGGGAATGATTCAGTGATTTAATAGCTGAGGATGGACCCACGACAAGTGGGACAAAGGAAAAAGTTGATAGGTAGAAAAGGGACAGCAATGGATGCCTGCAGTGTGAAAAATAGTTGAGTGAGCAGCAGCAGAGCAGAATGAACTGCCTGGAGAGTTTTCTACTTTGTACAGATGAGCCTTAATTCCTAAGAGTGGATGGAGAAAATGGTCAAGAGAGAAAATAAAGAAATGATCTGCAAATTTTTTGGTGCAGTAAGTAAGTAGGTGGCTGGCTGTTAAAAACAGTTTCTGACAATACTCACAAGACCTCCCGGTGCTTTTAAAAAACAGAAGGAAGATTCATTTTCTTCTTCCTAAATGTGCTAAAATGCTACAACTGTGCAGGCAGTTTTTCAGTGATACCATTTGACTTTTAAAAAGTCATTCAGACAACATAGGGCTATTCAAAGTGGTCCCCTCCCAAAACAGTTCATAGGCTGGAAATTGTTTATCGCAACCATCCGGGCAATACTGAGAAGCCCAGAAGGGGTTGCAACCAGAGATAATTGCCTAACAAATACAATTCACAACAAATAGCTGGACAAACTCATAAAAAATCAACTCTGCTGGCTAAATCTTTGGCCCTCATGAGAGTTCTTTGTGTAGCTAGAGTGATGCAGTGCAGATGCGCCATGAGCTCTGCTATGAGAGGGGCATTCCCCTACTCTGGAGAATGACCTGGTGGGGAAAAGCTGGTCCAGAAACACCAGGGCTTGGTCTGTCTGATCAATGTGGCTGTAAAGAGCCACAGAAAATGGTCAACATGGCTCTGATCCGCAGTTCTGGCTGTTGAAGTTATGAGATAGAAATGTAGGTATCGCTGTGGCCAGTTTGGGTGCTTGTCTCTACCCCTTCCCTTTGAGTTTTGTATGTCCTGCTCTGTGCGTAGGGGTTAGACCTACAGAGAGGTCTCATGGAGAGGCCAGGACGTGGTGTGGACTGCCAGGTGTGAAACGCCAGGGAGACATGCAGGGCTTGGCTCAGCCCCCACAGGGACTTCAAGGCCTGCAACAAAATGGGAGAAAGGAGCATATTTCCCCCAAGAATTAGAAATCAGGAATCCCTTGAGTGCACATGAGAAAGTATATAATTTTTTTTGTACCTACCATGTTTTGCTAAGGGTGCTCCTCTGGCAGGTTTGGACAAAAGGCTTGGTTTCCCTAGAGGACTGATTAAATGCTGGATTTTGGCAGCTAAGGAAGTGCTTTGGCACTTAAGTCCCTGTGGTAGGGGCTGAGACTAAGCTCTTGCACTACATAAACCCCAGCATCAAAATCCACCTGAAGGACGTATTCCCACATGCCTACTCATGCCTGTGTGTCCCAGACACCAGTCTTCATCTAAACTTCATTTCACCTCCAGTCGCAAAAGAGCTGTCCCAACTCACTGATGGGTCCAGCGAGGGAACAACCCTCAGTTACTGAACTGGAGAACCCCTTTCCTCCAGACTTTTTTCCTTACATGAGAAACCCACCTCCTGGGAAGCTGCTGGAGGACATGGCACATGAGCAAATGATTAGGACCTTTGCAGGAGGAGGAAACCATTTTTGTCAGGGCTGGAAGCAGGAGGAGCAGAGGAACCAGGGCAGGACCAGGACCACGGTGGAGGCACCAGCCCAAGCCCCATCCGCACCCCCTGGGCTGCCCCGCTGCACCGTCGTGCTGCCGGCACACAGCTACACTCCTGCACTGATGCTGTTGACTTTAGTAATATTAATTGAAGCAGGGTTTCCAGGATTGGTCCCAGAGTTGCTGTAGCATCAAATGAATGCCAACAATTTGGATTACCTTCAGCTATATTAATTTCCATACTGGCTCGAGGAATTTTTCCTGCATCACTTGAGAAAAGTACCTTTAAAAGCTGTGTGCTTTTTTTTTTTTTTTTTTTTTTTTTTTTTTTT
>VXBL01010520.1:122709-147664 GCA_013400195.1 Aramus guarauna | reverse complement strand
GGAGCAATGCGAGGTTTTTTGGGGGGGTGGGTGGGAGGGAAGCATCGTATAGCTTGGGTTCAGCACAAAATCCACCCACCAAAGAAGAGCTCTCTCTTCTGTCTTAAACCAAATTCACTATGTAAATCTCCAGAGGAGAAAATGGAATTTAGGAGTTTACCTGCTCTGTATTAAAAGGAAGGGAGGGAAAAAAAAGACTTAGGCTTATGCATTTTTCATTATTCGGGGCCCGCTCTACCGATGTACATTTAATGCTTTTGTCTCTGCTATAATTTCAGTTGGAAAGTTGTTTAAAATGCAAGAGTCTAGCGGTGATTCACATATGCTGTTTCAGAAAAAAAGTTTAGAGCTAGGGATACACCAACTCTGTCAGCGTTAGGAGGGACAGGAGGAGGGGGATCAGCGGTGGAGAAAGCATGAGACGAGTTGCTTGTGGTGGAGAAAGCATGAGACGAGTTGCTTGTGTTGGACTTTGAAATTCAGCTCTCAGCTCGGGAAGACCACAGATTTCTTGTATGGCACGGAGACGTCCACCTTGCCGACCCCGGGGCAGCGCTCCTGCCGGGTCCCCCAGGAGGTGGGGGGAGTCGGGGGAATCCAGGGGTTACACCCCGAACTCCTGCCACAGCCTTCACAACCAAAACCCAGACGAACGTCCTGACAACCTCCCTGTGTGGCAAAGAGGGCGAGAGACCCTGACAGCAGCCTTCTGCGTGCGTGGAGGTACGAGATGGGGCTCTGCCAGCCTGGCCAGGCAGCTGCGAGGTAGGCAGGACCTGCTAGATCAGTTAGTCCCCACGTCCTTTAAGAAAACTTTCGCCCCCTCAAATATCTTTTCAAAGGTTTTGTCCAGTTTGGCTGTAAATGTCTCGAGTGATGGTTTTTCCATCACGTCCCTTGGGAAACTATACCTTCCTCTAACAGCCCCCGGTAACAGACCATCTCCTGCTATTCAGCCAACATTTGCTTTGGCTCAGTTTCATCCCATTACTCTTAGTTATATCTTCACGTACCACACTGACATGCTTAATATCATCCGAAAATTTTTGAGAGTTAAAATTTATATTACCAAGACAAGCAAAAGGAAGTAAACAGAAGATAAATTTTTTTTCTGTGGATATTGCTTTCTACGGAGAAGTCTACGCAGAATAAAGCCACGCTCAAGGAAGGAATTAGTAAGCAGGCAAAATGAAATGACAATGAAATGAAATGACAACTTTGTCACTTTTCAGTTAAACTGGGATGACAAGATTGTCACTTTTCTTCTGGCCACCTTTACCCTTAGGGTAATTATTTTAGTGTTGCTGTGCAATAGATTTCACTTTAGGCTCCTGGAAAATGGCTATGGCACAAATTGTCTGCCGGACAAAACGGCTACAACTGCATTGACTTCTCCTACATTCTTCTAGCCAAAAATTTTCCTCTGAGTTTCTATCCAAGGATGCCTGCTATGTTACAGGAGACAGCACCTCTGCTCCTGCTGGAGCAGCGTACCAGCTCCAGGACTCGGTCTTGTCACGCAAATTGATTATTTCCACCCTTCAAAGGTCCACATGTCTGAAATCCATATTATGCATTTAAGTGCAATCTTACTGAAAGGGTCCAAATCTCTCTGCCAGAAAACTCTTTTTCTTCCTCCAGAAGCTCATAGGGAACATGCCTAGATTGTGCTTTAGTGAGGTGAATGCAGAGACAGACTTAAATTAATATGTCTGGGGATAAATTATTTCTAGAGTGTCTTGAGCCAGCATCACATGAATAGATTACCATGAAGCACTATGGGAAGCAATAATTCATCTGAAAATCATAGTTTAAAACAGGGAAAAAATCTATGAAAGCTGAGGATAACTATCCAGCCTCTTACTGTCAGAGGTGAGAAGCGCTTTGCAATCTGCAAAGTACCTCAGCAGCATTGTGGGCCACTGTGTCTTCACAAGATCCTGGTTTATTTTATTTGGCTGGTATCAGGGACAACTTACAGCACCTCACCAGCCAGCAAACACCTCCTAGCAGGCTGACAGGGCCAGGAACATCCATTGCTATTCCCCATGTAGAGGAAAACCGGAGGTGCCCCACACCAGCTCTACCTCCAGCACGGGGAACGGAAAGTCCTGTTGTAGTTTTGTTCATACCTGCCAAAAGCAGCTTCCCCCGGCCGGGTCTTCCCCCAGGGCTTGGGCAGACCCCAGGAGGTGTGAGCGGTGTCACCTCCAAATTTGTGGGGTGAAACTGCACCCGCTGCACACCCACTTTTGGAAGAGAGACTGGGGCTCTTCCACATCCTTTTTTTTGGTCTTTGATGGGAAGCAGCAGAGTTGGTGCCACCCCCACTTTTCTTTTAAACGTCTGCCAAGCTCCATTAAACCAGTTCAGACATTTTAACCACAGTCAAGAGACTTTTCAAATTGTGTTATAGGGGAAAAAAAAACCAACCCACACCCAAGTTTCACCTCTTCTGCCCCAATACAACTTAAAATTAAGAAGTCATTACATGACATGTGTCACTAAATAAACCACAGAATTTTCTTCTAATCCAGCACAACAAACTAAAGAGCTAAATGCCTCATGGTGAGAGAAATGATAATTCTCTGCTGACCAAAAGAGAAAAGCACTCCTGCAGCCCACCTGATGCCTTAAATTTTCCTACTCGAAGTCACGTAGCTGAGACCACAAAGGGAATCTAAGTTTGTACATCAGCCCAGAGGTTTTATATTTAGTGTTCTGTGTCGTCATCTCACTATACATCTGCACAAGTCTATTTAAACTCTAGAATTTAAAAAAAAAAAAAAAGTTTTTTAGGTTTGCACCTTGATCACACCTCATTCCTTCCTTCTACATCACCTTCTACTTTTTTTTTCTAGTCTGCCTACAGCTGTGAAACTTGAAAAGTGCCTTTCGCATTTGCCCCTTATACAGTGACACAGCTCAGCAAAACGTGAGTAGCGCCTTGGGAGCTGCAAGGCATCATCCGATGCTCTAAAGGTCATTGCAGCAGTGATACCAATGTTCTCAACACCCCATGTGGAAAGTCCAACGCAAGATGCTCATTAAGTAATGTACGAAAGTCTGCATGACAACAGTCAGCTCTGTGGTGTGAATGGCCAAGGTGGGCATTTCCGAGACAGAAAACCAGCAAAGACAAAAGCGCAGCCTCCTACACACAGCGATTTCAAACTCCACACAGTGTAAAGGGATGGGAAAGTGATTGTGTGGTTAGTGTGGTTAGCATGTGGTTGCCCTCGGTCAGAGTAACATGGGGGGAGCAGGATGGTGCAACTGCAGCATCTTCTCCTCCTGCAGCAGTGGTCATGCTAAACTGAAGCAGGGGAAGAGACAGAGCACTCCTTCCCCAGGTCCGTAGGGCACACTGGAAGTGCCGTCAGGAGGGGACATGACAATATGTATAAATACATGCAAACCATCTCTAATGTGGCCAGCTTTGTTAGCCATCATGGAAAAGGCACCAGCAACGTGGCCTTCAGCTGAACAAGGTCTCTGGAGACCCTGGCTACATTCTTCTGTCATCAGCCTGGGATGAAGCTTATTTCACTGCATCCTAAATGTGATTGTGACTTGAGCAATGAGACCAAAGCAATCTTGAGTACATCTCCAGGTGGCTGAGGATATGTCTCCTGCTTGCAGTACAGACACGCACACAGAGAGAAGCTTTATCTGGTCTCATTCTGTCATCCTGAATCTGACCCTCTCTTAGCAGCCATAACTGACAAAACTAAATCTGACTTAGGTACCTGCGTTCAGAGTTCAGTTTGACACCTCAATCCCTTGGAGATACAGAACCCAGGTATTTGGAAATGAGCCTAGGAAAATCATCTGCTTTCTCCTGAATGCCTACCTAGGAAAAGATGTAAAATTCATGTTGAAAACAAAGCTATGCAAAAGAAAAAAAATCCACCAAACCAAAACCCAGACATTTCTTGCAGACTGCATTTAATCAGCAGGACACTTTACGCGCCTGCAGACAAGGTCCAGCTTTGTGAACATATCTAGAAGGTGTCTAAAGCTGCAAAAGCCAGTCTACTAAGACTTCTTCAGAGGTTTTGGAAAGACATCTGTGCATCCATCTGCATTTTAAATATTCCGACACTTTGAGAAATCTGTCCAAAGGTCCTGTTGCTGCTGCACTTGTTATAACAGTTAGTGGCACTTCCCGTACATAAATACGAAATTCTAATCTTTTTTATGCAGCCCAGTACTACAGTACTATGGAAATTACTCGAGGTGATTCTAGGGAAGGTATGATGTCACATGTTGCTGTAATAAATATCTGTGCTTTGTCATAGGAAATGTTTTCACACCCTACTTTTACTGGGTTTCTGCAGCATTTTAACAAATTTTTCTTATTCAGTAAAAATAAAATAAAATAAAAATTCCAAACACTACAATACCATTCTCATACAGCTGTAATCATAACCTTACACGACTCCAGTCTGAAGCATTTATTCCACCAAAAGTTTCATATTTTATTTGTATAGTTCTATTTAAGGATATAGGACTTCTTTTAATATTACATAAAGAACCGAGCAAGTGGTTGCTCAGCTATGGCAACAACAAACACAAAGAAGGTACATATGCCCAAAAAGATAATAGCTGACTATCAAACCAATCCCAGAAATTAGTTGTGAAATTAAGTGGAATATGTGAATGGTTATGAAAAACAACTAAATTAATTTACGTGGGTAAAACAAGCAGTACATGAGAGACAAGTGCCACAGCAGTTATTCTCCTTATTCAGAATAAATGGGATTGGATATGCACATGCATGCGTGCATTTATGGGTATTTATGTGAGAGAGATTTATTAAAATGTTTAATGAAATCGCCATGGTTGTATCAAGTTACAGACAATGGTTTGCAGGCCTAATCCTGCTCATGTTAAAGGCAATGGAAATAAGAACAGTTGACTAATTATCACTCTGTAAGGGCTCCAGAATATCCATGTTGAATTCTAACAAATTACTAGAACCTCAGGGAAGGAAACAATGCTAATTAAGATGAACTTTAGGTGTAGGACCTAATTAATATGATCTTTACGTGAAACTTGTTCCAAATGAAGCAACTTTAAAAGTTATACGAATAAATGCCTGGGGCTGTATAGCACTAAATAAGTCAAAAAATAAACAAACATGTTCCTTAAAATCAGCAAATAACAAGTCAAGATATTAACATGGGTGTTATGTGACCGCAAGGCTTTGCTTCAGCAAAGATTTTGATTTGCTTTAGCTCTGGAAGCCACTGTTGGTGACACGATAGGTGCTGGGGATTGTTTCTAATCGGTACCAGAGATGCTGGGGATGGGGGAGGGAGCAGAAGTACGGCAAGAATACACAAATGACTCTTTTGTTTGGGGGGAAATATTGATTTCAAGATCTTGACAAAAAAATCATGTGTCAGTCTATTGAAACAAGAACTTAAAACTATGTCTTTAGGAAACTTGAAAAGACTTTTTCCTGTTTCGAGGAAGGCAGCTAGATTCCTAAGCAGGAGAAATGTGTGCACCAAGTCAGTGGAAAGAGGTATAACAAGAGCAACTCCTGCTCGTGCATCCACGTATGGGTAGACATCTGTACGACCCAGGCATGTGGGGACTGGAAGCAGTGTACATAGCAATATTTTGGAAACTGAGGAAGAAAAAGGAAATGAGTCTCAACATACTATTTCTGATCTCCTTGTCTGGGGACAAGCAGCTACTATGGAAATATTGTTCAATGCTATTTTCCATACAAAACAGGACAAACCCTTTTTTCTTCCAGTCCTGCTGCATTTCCTGTCTGGAGCTAAAAGCTGAGTCTGCTGCGAAGCCCAGAGCAGAGCTCTGGACATCTCCTGTAGCACCTACGTGCCAGATGGACCTAATCCCCTGGCTGGAGTCCAGAATCTCGGGGTGAATCCTGAGCCCATTGAAACTGCTGGCAAGAGTCCCACTGGTTTTAGTAAGGTCACCCTCTGGTCTCTGCTCCAGCAGAGCTTTTGGGAGATCCTTCCATACAGGAATTTCTTTTCTGAATGAAAATAAGATGACCGAGTACTGACTTGCACAAATTATAACAAAGACGACAGCAATGAAGGAGAAAAAAAGAGAAAGATTAGCCTATGAGAAAACAAAATAACTTTGTTCTGAGCAGATATAATAAAAATATGGGATGCAATATGTGGACATACATTAGCATTTTGGCCTTGCCTTCTGAACTGAAATTCCTCACATGCTGACCTCTTGCCCTCCTCCTACTTCTATTTTTCTCTCTCACCGCTCCATGAGAAAAAAGGGGGAGAGGAGAAAAAGAGAGAAAGAGACACGGAGAGAGAAGAAAAAAAGAGCACAAGAAAGAAGAAAAGACAGTGAAAGAAAGAGAAAGAATGAAAAAAGAAAGAGTGAAAGAAAGAGCAAAAGAACAAAAGCAAGCAAGAGTGAGCGAAAGAAAGAAAGAAAGAAAGAAAGAAAGAAAGAAAGAAAGAAAGAAAGAAAGAAAGAAAAGAAAAATCAATGCACTGCCAGTCGTGTTTTTTTAGGGCTTGTGAAAGTTATGGGGCCCTACATGGAGAAGGCATTACATTTTTTGATCTGCAGCCAGATTCTTAATGAAATAGGAGGGCAGGAGGGAGGCTAATGTGATTCAGCATCTAAAAGCTAGCAGTTGCATCAATAATCTTTAGCACTGGCACTTGTGCTAAGACAAAACATAACAGAGTTTAGAAGACAAGTTGTCAGTGTGATTTGGGGGCCTTTCAGTTATTCAATATAACTCCATTAGGTTTTGGAAGCATAAACAGGTAGCAGGGTTTTGTGCAAGTAATACTCTTAAACCAGTACGTAATTAAAATTGAGCTCTTTGGAGAATAATTCTACTATATATTACTAGAGGTGACCTCTATCTTATCAATCTCTAGCGAATACCACTATTTGTTTTAGCTTTACCCACTTTCAGGCTAACAAACATAACTTGGAAGCAACAGACTGAAGAAGCGAGCGGTGCGCACGTGGGCTCGGGCTGTCTGGAACCGGGCTCTGCGCTAAGCTCCCACTTCTCAGCTAACGCAGCTTTACAGGAGGATGCACTCGCTTCCACTGCTGGCTAACTTCACTTCCCTGGGGCAGTTTTGGGGTTTATTTATTTTTAGGCAGAAATTTTTTACCTTTTTTTTTTTTTCTTTAATGTGCCAAACATAGGAATAAACTACATTAAAAGAAACTTTTTTGTTTTCCTCCCTTCAGCTAGAATAGCACATAAAACTTAGCCTTACCTTTGAGGCTAAGATCTGGAAATCTGCCTGTGCTTGGAATTTGGTTAGGATTAAGTTCCCACCAATGAAGACATCTCACTTCAAGTTAGTCTATGCATGACTTGATTCCCCCGTAAATCCCTCACAGGGAGTGCAAGCTCACTGGAGTCATACACAGGGCCTTGTCTGGGTCTCCTGCAGGAGACAATCTCACTCTGAGGACTTTGATCAATGGAGGACGTTGAAGGAAGAGGCCACAGCCTTCAAGAAGGTGCTGAGGAGTACAAACTCTTAGACCATGAGCCAAATACATGGAATTTTCAAAAATCTTTCACATCAGACACTGAGCTTAAACCTGTATGACCTCTGGTCACTGGGCAGAACGGGCTTTCCAACTAGAGCACCCCAAAAAACCTCCCCTGCTCTTACAAGAACATCTTAGTGCAGAAAAACCTCAGGTAATAAGAGGACCCAGGCCATAAACACTAGAATTTGACATGGAAAATTAACCCAAGCCAGGCAAAGGTTATGTTCCTCAAACATCTCAGCAAAGCCCGGACCATCGTTGAACAAGTTGAGCAGCACAATTTACCCAGATGGAAGATGGTAAAAGAAGGACAAGTGTTGGAGTCACGGCATCATGAATCTTAGCTTCCCACTTAGCCATACAAGTCAGCGTAGTCTCTTGGTGATGAGCTCCTAACGCTGATCAATGGCAAGTGCTTCCCACGGGTCAGTTCTCACACACACAACTGAAGTCTGAAAGGTACAATTTTGGTTTTATTTTACCTCTTCAGATCTCAGGACATTTGCTTGCTCATAGTGTAAACCACCTATATGTAAAAGTGACTCTATGGTTGAGACAATAATTTTGCTGAACTGATACAGGAAGATCTGGGAAAGGGAATGGTGAGAACCACCAGCAAAAGCTGATTTTGCAACACTTTATTTTCCCTGTTTGTCTTAAAGCATTTTGTTCACTGTTCTACGTGCCTATTTATATTTAAATCATATAGTAAGCTGATTCTGAATTAAAGGAAAAAATTCAGCTAACGAGACGGCGTAAGGGAATGGGAATTACTTTACATCCCAAGCATGCAAACCCCCTCACTTTTATCCCTTATGCTCGCAGAGACTGTTTTTTATGATCATCTCTGGGTTTTTGCCATTAATGTGGTTCGAATTGTCTCCTGGTCTCCGAACACAGAACCATTGTCTGCCGCCTTCATTAATCTTCATAAATTTTGAGTAATACAATGGCCTGGCCTCCGCCCTCCAGGGCAGTGGCAATTTAAGAGGGCAAATGTTTTGGGGAGCCAGTTCGAATGTCTAACCCTGGTCTTACTGCACCATGGGAGAGCCCAGGGGGGTGGTGGGAGGGCAGGGGGTGTTTTAAACCCTCCTTCATGTTTTGCCTTTTTAAAATTGTACTAATATTTCCAGGTGCTTTTAAGTTCCCAGGAAGGTCTAAACAAGGCAAGAGGACCCAAGGATTTGTACATAACATTTGGGTAATATTTGGAGAGGGAACGGTGCCACCATCAGATGTCTTTTGGTACCTATTTGGTGCAACATCCCTCCACCTCCAGCCCTTCTCAAGCTCCTGGCCAGGGGTGCGAGGAAAGCACTGCAAAAAAGTTTCTGAGATCTCCAAACTTTGTTTTTATCTTTAAAAAAAAATAATAAAAAAATATCACAGCTCGCAGCCCAGCATTACTGCAGGAAATTATATAGCAATTAATAACAATTTGCAAGGTAGCACAGCATGTGCTAATAGGTGTAAAAAGCAGTGTAAACAAGTACGGAAAACATCACATACGGAGCAAAAATTTCCACGGTGCAGTGCTCAATGTCCCTAGACAGATCATTTTCTTCCCTATTTAATCTGAAAAAATATCCTCCCATAAACAAAGACCATATCACAGTTCAGGATACAGTTTAAGACCTAAACTGGGAGGGAAAAAAAAAAAAAAAAGCAGCAGATTCTGTGCCCAGGTTTAGTGGCTGCTTCAGGCATGGTGGTGGGGTCTTGTCTCTGGCCACTGGATGAGGTTCTCCCCTTCTGCACCATTTCATCTCACCCAGGTGATGCGACACAATATAAGGAAAACAAAGAGAATTGAGTTTAAGCTCATGGAAAGCTACTTCTCTTTGGCGGGAGACAAAGTGGTAATAAAAACTGTTCTAATGATTTGATCAGCAAAACAAACTAAAAGCAAAGTTTGGAATTAATGAGAGCTCTAGATCAAAACTGTGGATGATTTTCTTCTCATTAGTGGTTTTTATCATCAGATGTTAGCATTGTTTGAATGAAATTCATTCAAAGACCTCAAATAAAAGCAGTATTTGGTAAAAGAAACAGTGATTTGGGTCTATTAACAAACAGAACATCTTGCTAAATAATTCCTTTATGCACTATTCAGTAATGATGTAAAGCTGGTGCCTTTCTGCTGCCTCAGTGAAACAGCCTTCAGAAAGATCATTAAACCGGCTTTTTGTGAAACAAGCTAAAGGGAACGACCGAAACGTCTGTTATAAGTTTATATTTGTATTCAACTCAATTAGGCCTTAGGATACAGATGAAAGCAAAGCGCAGCTTCCTTCGAGGCCATTTCAAACAGCTAACTTTCTAAAGAAGCACTTCTGAAAACTGCTTTGGATGGAGACCGCGACTTTCCAAGAAGCGTTGCATCACCGCAGCCCGGATCCGACTGATGGGCGGGAGGGGGAGACGCTCGTAAAAATATCAAACAGCTGATCCGCGTGGATCCCGGCCAGAGCTGCCGCCGGAGACATGCAGCTCATTGTGGAAGGAATTTCGGTACAAACGAAGCCACCACAAATAACAACAAACCCTCCTCCTCCTCTTCTCCCCTTTCCGCTGCTCGGGAATCCTCCTCCCCAGCTTTATTTTCTTCACTTTCTAGCGGGGCCCCATGTCAAAGCCCTTGCCAGCTGGCTGCGGTGAGACAAAGCCGCTCTCCGAAACGGCATCGCTGCCGCTCCGCAGGGCTCTCGCCTGGCGACAGATGCCTCGCAGGCACGGCCGGCAGTGCCCCGGCAGCCTGGGTTGCGCTACTGGATTCCCAGGGAGGTTCAGCTGGCAAAAGGACTGGTTTTATAGTCGCTCCTGGGGCCGGATGGCTGGGATGGCTTTTCTCTCTTGCAAGAGGTCTCTGAAAGAGGTTAGGGGAAGGGGGTGATGGGCTGCGGAGGAGCCTGGGCTCGCACAACCTGCGCGGGCATCCCTGGCGTTGCAGAGCATAATCGAGGGGCTCCATCCGCAACACCTCCTCTCATCTGCCTTTCAGTCCAGCACCGCAGCTGGCATCTCCAAAATATTTTTGACTGTGTAAAAAAACCCAGAAATGCTCGGCTAGCTTCTCATCGGAAAGTCCCTCAAACTGATTCAATTCTAGTAGACCAGCCTCTTCCAAAAGAAACATGTTCTGTCAGAAACGTTTCACCTGCTCACTAAGTACATTCACTACACAGAGCCTTTTTATAATGTGCTAATTTATTTTTAGAAACGGTTTTATATCGCAGAGCACCCTGAGTGCCTTTGGCAACTTCAGGTACTTTAGAAATAAATGTATTATTATTCCTCTTTAGAGATTTAAACTGTATGTTAAGTGGTTAAAAGTAGCCATTACATGGTTGGTGGCTTTTTCTTTTATTGGTTTTCCCAATGGCAATTTTAATACTGAATTTTATTATTTTTATTAATTTTATTATTTATTTATATTACAGCACTTAGACTCTTAATTTAGGAAGAATCTGTTCCAAAAAGAGGAGCTGGGTGCCTGACTGGCAAATGAGGTGCCTAAGGCCAAAGCTGTGACCCTGAAAGCTCCTGAGCTCTTGGGGCATTAAAATAATTTTCTGATCTAACTCTTCCCAGTCATCTCCGGTTCTCTACTCCTGCTCCTTCCTGGGAGACCCTTAGCTCTCCTGGAGCTTTAGCAGCACTTTAGCAGCAACAGGACATCCCATTGCCTGGGCTTCCTGAGGAGTTTAGTCTAATTGGCATTTTTCAAATTTAACCTGATATACAAACAAAGACACGGACAAACTACAGTTGTCTTCTCTGTGAAGAAAGCACGTAGTGAACCTCTTTTTCTTTAAACTGCGGCTAAAAGTTTCAAATGGGTTGTAGGCAGGCCAGAGTCATCACTCTGCTCTGGAAGAAGACAACTCGTACTTTATGAAGGCACCCTCTACACCACATCCTGCAGTAGCCCACCACGCATGGGCTTTGCCAGACGGCTTTTGAAGGCGGTTTTCTGTGCAGAAGAATTCAAGATTCATTAACCCAAACCCAAAACCCTGGAAAACACTCCTCCTACAAGCAAGTGGCTGAAGAGGGAAAGCCAAGGCATAGGCTCTAGGATCAGAGGACGGCCACTTTCTGGGGAAAGACACAAGATACTGTCCTGCCAATGCTGCGGATCAAAGACCTCCCTGAAACTCTCCATAAGGCTCTTATGCCCTAGAGACATCAAGGGGTGAAGACCAACCCTATTTTCAAAATCTTCTAGGTAAAACTCCAGCTAACTGCTCATGGCTTCTGAAGTGGCTCCTCTTCTGAGTGTGCACAGATCCCCTTCTGCACCATGTCCCTCTGTGCCAAGACAGCCCAATTTTTAGGCTTCTAATTTCCATTCCAGGAGCCAGGCATAAAAATAAATGTGTATCTTACAATATTTTTCTTTGTAGACCAAAGCAGTTTTCATGGAGTTTGAAACTCAGTTTAGAAAAGTTTTATATCTTGGAAGCACTGAGCAAACTTTCACCGCTTGGCCATCTGAAACTGAATTTTGCAGCTCCTAAGTCTGGCAAGTCACTCAAGCACAAGAAAGCAAACATTACATGACAATTTAGCACATGTTCTGCTAGAATTACCGTTATGGTGCAGGTAAGCAAGATTGCTTTGTGTATATCTTTAGAGCAATGACTCAGACTGTGAAGAGTCACCATCAAGCTAGTTCTTCATGCAGTAAGGTAATCTTTCCTCTGCCTTTGAGGCATTTGCCAAGATCCAACTGCCATTGCTTAACATGTTCTTCAAATTAAAAAGTTACCAACTACTAACCTTCCTCATGAAAACATCAGTCAGTGTGAATGGAAAACAGCCAGCTGATTATTTCTGATGGACTGCTGCATGGAGATCTAGTCTGTCACTACAACGCCTGTTCATCCAATTAACCAAATTCCTAAGGTGGACTCCAGCCAAGTGCAACTCTTAGTGGGCTGCCATTACCAGGAGGTCAGTGCACTAGAGATATGGTCTCTGCAAAGCCGGAAGTTTCTTCTAAGGCTCTTCAAAGAGTGTGAAGTTCTTTTGTGAAGACCTCTGAGATGTGTTTCTTACCTGCCCACAGAGCAGTAATTCAGCCTGAGTTCAGTGTACTTAGGTAAGTGGCCAGCTGCAAGGATATACCTAAATCTATCCTTATTCACGAGTTAAAGAAATTTAGGCAGGTGTCTGAAATTAAGCAAAACTTAAAATTTCACATATATATATATACACGTTTTTACCTGCAATCAGGTGCTTTAGTGGCAAATAAGGCTGACGAGCAAACTCTGCTATTATAACTATTATACCTATAGTTCTATAATCATACTGTTATAATTAAAGGATAAATGACAAGATTCACAAGGAGCGCAACAGTCAGACACAGGAGACATTTCCTCCAAACCGTGGTGAGCACTCTCAGCTGCTCCCTGCTGCGGGCTGTAAAAGCCCCTGAGCGCTGCTGGGAGAGCCAACAAGAAATCAGATCAGCCGAGCAGGGAACAAGAAGGTCTCGAGATGGGGCCCATCAGCGATGTTATAACATCCCAGGCATAACATCCCATATATAAAGTGCCTGGATCTCCATTAAGACAAAACTTCATTCCTTTCAAAGCTTTATTAGCATCAAAATTTCATAAAGACTACAGAGTTTGATCTGAAAAGTTTAATTCTTTGAAAATCTGGCATCCTGGATAGAAATTCTGGGCACATGGCTTGAACATTGCTCAGTTTTCTCCAGTTTCACCCACAGTGCCATTATTTATTTAGTTCTGCAAGTTTTTAGAGGAATGCTGCAATGTGAAACATATCACTTGCAGAGAGCCCCAGTTTTGGCAGCCCTAACAAAACTAATGCCAACTCAATGCAAATCTCTTTCTGCTTGTTTGCATGTATTATAAGAGCAAGAAATACATTTTCTTAGAGGCATAATGAAAATACACTCAAGACTAACACCAATGTCCCTATACAGAAAAAAATCCTTAATAGCTGCGTTTGGTTTTTTCCCATGTTGATTTAGATAAGTTAATTATTTGTAGAGTGACTGTCAATATTGTGTACTCAAGGTGGTATCAGCAACATAGAGTTATCCAGCAGGAATTATCTGTCTGATTTTTAAAATGTTATTACACACGTGGTCCCCATTGTTTTTTGTATGTTTTCTGGATTCTGAAACGCATTCTTTAATACATCCACTGTATTAAAAATCCAAAAGTGCATCATTGCGTGCCTTTAATGATCCGAAGACGTCAAATGCCTTTTCGAAGCTGCATTACACACAACCGAAAAGGATTGGGGTAGTCCTGCAGCAGAAGGATTCTCACGGTCCTGCAAGCTCTTAAAACTTTGAAACGATCCAGTTTCTCTAGCAGGTTTCTACATCTGGTCTGGCTTCACTTTATTAACCACCAGCTCAGCTAAATACCAATGTCCTGCTAAGTCCTCGGTCGGATGCTAGTTCAGCGTGGGGCTCTGGCCGCACTCTGCAGGGGACCTGGCCTCTGCCTAACATGGGAGGCCATCATCTGTGGTTGCTGGGCAGGTGGATGCTCCAAGGCTTAAGACTTATGAACAGCTGAATTTTGGACAGAAAAGCAAAAACGGAAGCTCAAGCCTGAAATCTCTGGAAGGTACCAATTGCACCAAGGACTGACTGCCAGATCCAGCCACCCAAGGACTGAACAGCATTCGAGTATTATGGCTTGGGGTCACTCTGTAACATACAGAACAGCTACATCTGGTGCTAAATGTGTGCTAATATCCCTGGGTTCAGATGGTCTAGATAAAAACAAAATGTTGATGTGCTCTTGAGTATTTTGTATAACAGCATTGATGTTGTTAAACACCATGTCTTATCCTATAAACAGTAGGGATTAATTTATTTTATATCCACTGAATGTTTATTAAATTCATCAGTCTCCAAAGCACAGCCACTTATCACAATTCGCCACAACCATGCAATAAATTCCAGCTATGCACCCAAGATTCATTTTCCTGAACATGATTGCAAACAAAATCTTGCCTGCATGCTGCTAATGCATGTGAAATGTAAATAGTATAAGTTTGCAAACAGATCAAAATTAGATGCCAGTCCCTAAGAACCCATTCCCTAAGCATCAAAGAAATTTTGGTTTTAAGCTTCTGATATATTTAAATCAATGAGAATGTAAAAGTTTTTGGAAGGTGGCTTCCCCTTGGAGCGCATTACCTTCTCACCTCCACCATAAGCTGCTGGATGAATTCCCATAGAAGACCAGAATATTGAAATCAAACCAGGAATCTCAGCTTCACTGATCACAAGCCTTTTTGTATCTTTGTGCAGGTTTCCAGTCTACCTCAAGACACGAACAGACCTACAGGCAACTCTGGTAATGAGGGTTTGAGGTTCTGCACTTGACTCAATGAGTGACTCATGGAGCATCCCTGTGCCTCAGCTTATGCCTCTCTGAAATGGTGTTAAAGCGGACATGGCTATTTTGAGGGCTATTATGAAAGTTAATTTATATTTCTAAGGTTAAAATAAGTATTCATATGATTTTCTTGCTTTCACTGATGCATCGTACGCTCAAACATTGGGTAAAACCAGTTATTATTAAAAGAGGTTTCTTTCTTTCACAGCTGCTTAAATACTCAACAAACATTACTGCTTTACGTTTAAACAAAAAAGAAAAAATGCAGTCCTTTTTTCCTCCCCAAATATGAGCCTAGTTATTTCTCAACTGAAATAGCTCACGAGAAATCCCCTGTGAAGCCTGATCCCGTGGCACTAGAGCGAACGGGAGCGCTGCCATCCACTTCAGCGCGGACAAGAGATCCCCTTGTGTTTCTGCAGCGGATCGGAAGGAGCGTCTCACCCTGCAAACCCTAACTAAAAGGTATTTATTACCCACATTTCCCTGAGAAATTCCGAAGTTGGTTGGTCCCTGAGGAGAAGGGTTGGAAGAGGGAGATGCGGCAGGTACCCGACCACGGGGAAGGTGCGGATGGGTAAAATTCCTGACGGCTGCACCCCCGTGCGCTCGGGCTGTGCTGGGCAGGGGGAGGGCAGCGAAGGGAAACACGCTTTGTCTCCCTGAGCTGCTGCCACTATCTGCAAGCGCAAGCTGCTCGCTGGAAGTCAACAGCGCTGGATTTCCCCACTCCCGGAGAGCCACCGTCCTTCCCCACGTCCCCATCCAGCCCAAGTCCTGCTCCCGGCGCTTCCCTGCGAGTCTGTGTCTCACCCAAACCCCAAGCCGTCCTCCCGCAGTGTTTCCTCCTTAGGGACATCTTGGGGGAGATCTCTCTCTCCCTGCAAAAAGACAGAGTCCGTCCGGCATCAAAGTACTGCAGAGTTACACACGCGTCCAGGCATATACCAGTGCAAACGCTGTCAGAAGGAGAATGACTTCTGATTAATGGGAAAGGAAAGTTAATTGTCGTTCAGTATAAATGTCAGGGTGGGAACCCAGGGAAGATAAAACATTGCTTTTCAACAAGAAGGAAGGAAGGAAAGATTTCCATGGTGCAGTCTAGGTTAGTGCTTAATGCAGATGAAAAAAAATACTATTCTGATCGGCTCCTTGGGAGATGAGGATGTTTTAGCTTTTCCTATCAGGAATACAGGACTCGCCGTGTAACTCTTCGATGCACACAGCTTGCTGAGTTTTCCACATCTCTGGGCTAGATCCGCAGCTGGTGTAAATCACCGCGATAGCTCTGATTTTGGTGGCCTCCTGCCAATTTACTCCAGCAAAGGATTTGGTGCAGAAATGTTTCCCAGTGTATAAACTTCTGGTTATGATAGACAGTTTCTGGGCTCCAGCAGGGAATGGTGATCTGAAAAGGGGGTTATGGGAATTGGCAAGATATGAAATGGTGTGGGAGAGCTGCAAATATTTAATTTCCTGTGAAATAATTCTCTGGTGGCTATGTATATGTGTGTGTATGCGTGCGTGCAGTTCAGCAAGTTATACTCTAAAATGAAAAGATTTTCTATTTCCCGTGAACCGCTTACAGCACCGACTGTCTGCCCAGGAGTGTCAGGAGGCAGCTGAACTCCACTCTGTGTGCCCCTTCAAGACCAAATTGTCTCCCGAGATGGTTTCCAGCTCCCTGGATGCAAAGCCAGTTATGTGTTTCAGAAGGAAATATGCCTGGGAGGAGCTGGACCAGTTTAACACCAGCAGAAAGATTCCAGACTTGTGCACCTGCCTCTCCCCATGCCCGTAGCCAAATTTAAAATGCTACGGCCCCTCCGTGGAGAAAGGGGCACAAGTGAGGGCCACGGCTGTTCCCGGGCTATAAAAATAGAGACGGATGCTTGCCTGCGAGGAGGAAGAATGTGAGGCTTCTTTGAAAGCTGAGCGTGAGCAAGTCCTGACACCTCCTGGCTCTTCACCTCGTTGGTAAAAAGTTCTTGCACTTTCGGCGTGCACGTGCGTGGGGACACACACGCAGCCGGGAAACAAAAGCTACCGGGAACACCACAGAG
The DNA here is from genome assembly GCA_013400195.1 of Aramus guarauna. NCBI lineage: Eukaryota > Metazoa > Chordata > Aves > Gruiformes > Aramidae > Aramus > Aramus guarauna. The sequence continues at coordinate 130,659 of VXBL01010520.1, read as the reverse complement.
CGATGCTTCTAGCAGGGCTCAAAGCAAGGGGAGGATGGCGGGGGGGGGAGGGGGAAATGCTTGCTGTCAGCGTTGTTTGTTTTCAGCTCGGTTTGATTAAAAATGCCCAAACTAACCATAAAAAAAAAAATAAAAAATCCCAAATTCCTCTTCAGAATTAATTGGGAGCAAAAAGAAAACCGTATTACGTGCATGTCGTCTCCCTGCCCCTCGCCTCGGTCGCTCCCTCTCACGGAGCACTTGCAGGATGGAAATCTGTTGGGCTGTCTGTTTTCCACCCAGGTGGACAAACATATAGACAGGAGAGTGAATGCAATTTGCTGTTTCAGAGAAAAGCGAGGTCCGCAAACGAAGTGAAATCGCTGATCCCAGGCAAGAGGGACCGCTCCCTTCCCCCTCCAGCAAACACGCGCGCGCACCAGCGTGTACACTTGCACACCCCTCCCCTCCAATTTTTAATTAAGAAATGAAGGAAAATACAATATTTTTATATTGTCCTTTCAAGGAGATCTCTATTTGCATAGTCGGATCCCCCTTCCTCCACACAGCACTAACATTAGTGTGACCTTTTCCTGCTAATTGGAAAATCTTACGGAAATAAAGCCTGTCAGAAAATGAGAAGTGTCTCCCCTTTAGGCTGGCCAAACGACCTCAGAGGGGGAAAAGAAGTTCTGAATTTCTGCTCCTTCTGCACACACTGCAAAATCTTTATTACTTCGGAGAGCCTTGAAACCCAGTAATGCCCCTCCAGTGCAAAGAGAAGTAAATAAATTTCTTCTTATGACCACTTTGGAGAAACACACAACCAGATTTACTCAGCAGGGATAGATACTGGACAAGATAATGAAGAGAGAATAAGAATATGATAGGGGTTTACAGCCTCTTCTGTCTCTTTAAAGTGTTTTAATCCTTCAGAAACAGGATATCGGGTCCATTTCCTTAAAGATACAGTATCCCTTCTGGGACAAGTAATGTTATAAAAACCTAAGATGTAACATCTATCTCACAATATTGATTGGCACTTTAGTGTGATAAAAGGGGTTGAACCTGAAGGGGGAAAAAAAAAAAAAAAGAAAAAAAAAGGTAAACTGGGATTACTCTTTGAAGAATTGAAAAAAAGTCCCTATAACACCAGGTCAAACTTTCAAAATATTTTTTTTTTACATGGAATTGAACCAAATGCCATTTCAATGATTGTCTAGGCAATTCTCTTGATTTTTAAAGCATATAGATCCATGTTTGTAGCTTTATTACCAGCTAGCTCCAGCCCCAGCACAAAGCGCTGTGAATTCTTTCTATGCTCCAGCAGAGGGGAAAGAAAAGGAAAAAAAAAAAAAAAAAGGAGAAATTTCAAATAAAGAGATACGCTTTTGTTATTAACAGCAAACAAAGGAAACCCAATTTCAAATGACTGTCTGGTTCATTTACAAAATACCCTTTTTAGACAGCATCACCTGTTTTTCGGAAGAGCTTTGAATGAAAACATTGAAACAACTGTCATCATATGGATATATCTACAGTCATTCCTGAATTACTCAAAGTTAAAATAACAGAGACACAAATACTGAAAACAATTATTCATTTGAGTAGCTCTTACTCATACGGATAGTCTCATGTGAGCCTGTAGATCTATTGCCGTGGGTTAGCGGGACTGGGCTTGTATTGGACGGTGAAGTTAGCAACGCCTGGTGCAAGCTCCGGACACTGAAAGGCTGCTCACCACAACATCTGCCAGAGAAAGGCAAAGTCTTGACACATTTCACCTTTGCACCTAACAGTGCAGGAACGAGCCAAAGGCAAGACCTCGTTCACCTTTGGATGGGGCCTCTCTGCTTACGGATGTGTCCTAACCCAGAAGGTTTCTCTCAATCTGCTCTCTCAAACTCAGGGGAAAAAGCCCATCGGGTCTCCAGGTTCTGCCTGTCAGACCCAGCTCTACAGTGCCTGAGGATGAGCATGCAAAGATGCTATGCCGAAGGGCAGGAGCATGGTTGCAGGACAAGACTCAGTGCCTGTAAAACTTACAGTCCTGCTCTACCCAGCACTGTTTTTTTCTCTATTTCTCTGAGAAACCTTTGGAGCAGGCACAGGCGGCTGTGAAGATCTGCCAGGTTGAGGAGGTAGCATCCTCTTTGCCTGCCCTGCTCCAGGACCTCCATCATTTCCCCGCCCATGCAGAAGCCCATCTGGCAGCTACCTGAACCCCAGGGTGACCCCAGGACTCAGCACTGCTGGGAGAGACGTGACCCAGCACAAGAGCCCCGGTTAGGAGTTATACAATAACGCAGAGCAGTTTTGGTGGTGTTCAGATCTGTTAGAGGTTTAAGTCCCAGCCTGTAACTTACTGAAGTCAACAGTCTTTCCTGAAGGGGATGAAATGACAGGCTCTTCCAAGACACATATGCTCCATCTCAATGCTATTTTCAGACTGGATTTTAGTATAGAGCTCAAAATATACCCTCCTGTCACTGCAGTGCTCCTTTCAAAGGAACAGGGTGCCACCAGGCAGAATATCAGTCCCATTAAGACACGCTCTGAATACAAGTAAACACTATGAAATACATCCTGTTGCATTTTGAGGTTGCGCTGTCGCTGGGACCCAGAACAATGACATGTCCTGCATCCTGGAGTTCACTGGGGCTAACAACCTGCAACAAGATGCAGTTCAGCCATCGTGCTGCTGGCTCCTACCAAAGGATGCTCAGCAGAGGCAGGACACCCATGCAGACCACAGAGATCATAATGGCTAAAGAAGTGGGACAGAAAAAAGGCACACAGGTTTCTGCCAACGAAACAAGCTCTCCTCCTCTCTTGCCACTCTGTCTTTGGACATGCCTCCTCACCCTATAACTCCTCATGCAAGATTTTAAAATAGAGGCATACAACTCTCATACAAGCCTCCCCAGACTGCTTGTACGAGCGGCGCCATCCACATTTGTCAGGGATCTATGGACACCCTGCCCACGCAAACTAGGTACTTGCCCAGAGGGCCCGACTTTAGTGAAATCTTTATGGGGCTTGAATTATTCAAGCCTTGACCTTTAGCAAATCTCTCAGTCAATGTTAGTTAATGTCCTTTAAAGTCATTGACCTTAGGTCATGGACCAAGGGGGTGCTTCATCAATGAAGACACACAGGTTTAAAATCAAGAGAGGTTTTGCGGTGTATTTTTAAGTACCCTGGAAGAGGACTGCTGGACACGTGCAGAAGGATCATCAGTGCCATCAGATACAATAGCATGGGCAGAAGGGTCCCAACTGCCCTCCATGGGATACATCCAGAATTAGGGAAGACCAAGGGCTCCTCTGAACATCCAGCACTGTATTTGGGATACGTCTGGACCAGGGACTGTGGTTCAGTCCACAGCAAGGACAAAGGTCAACCACAGCATCTGCAGTCGGACGTACAGGGAAGGGAGGTAGAGGGTGGGGGAAACAGCTCTGCCAACACCTCCAAGTGACTAACAGGTCTTAGTGTTGCCACGTGGTACCGAGCTCAGCACGCACATTTTGTAGACAATTACTGTGTATGTGCACTCAATTTTGTTGAGTGACTTTCACCTCCCAAAACAAGCAGACTGGCTGCACAGCTCTTAAAAGCTGAAGCTGGTTTGGCAAGAAAAGATTTCTGCCCCTTCCTTTGCTTTCTCTTGATAAGATTACCTCCTACAAAATGATTTCAACACCATTTAGAAATAAGCACAAGTTTTATAACAAGCCTATCTTTCCTGAAGGAAGGGTTTTCAAATGTGAATGTGTGTGTGCTTTGTGATGAGACCTGACGTACTTTTCTGAATATTTCACAATGTTCATTAACTGTAAGGTCGTCTGCATTGCTATAAACAGCAAAAAGTTCTGGTTCAAACCTTCATACAAGCTCAGCACTTTTAATCTTGGACTTGAAATTGGTTCATGGGACTAGGTGAAAAGCCAATTTGGGGGAGTTCTCTGCTTTCTTCAAATTGTAAAAATGTCAATGGGAGTCATGAGGTTAGACTTATTGGGCAGGCTTCTGCCCTGATTCTAGCTAGGGGAATTATACATAATGAATTAACCACATGACTAATTTTACTTCATTTTCCATTCTTGAAGTATCTGCAAGCAAATTAAAATACCCTGAAATTATTCATTACCTAGAAGTACTTGCAGTGAGAGGGATTTATTTCACCTTACGTTAGTTACCTAGAAGTTAGGTGTTTAGCTAAACCAGTTTTTTATGTTTTCTCTAGAGTTAAGGCAGCAAGAAGACAACTCACCCAATCCCAAAGGCAGATGTTGAAATTAGGTGGGTTGAGCCACCCTCTAGAGATCTACTCTCCTTTGCTATAAAGATAGCCCAGGCAAGTATCTTAGGACACTTGATTTTTCCATGGCCAGAATTAGTTGAAATTAATCCTAACCCACATCGTTCATCACAACATATGTGCAGAGGTAAGCTTTTCCACAAAAGTTTGCTTGAATGTTCCAGAGCAAGCAGTTTTTCATGGACCAGGCAGATCCTGCCTTTAAAAGTGCCCAAACACCTAGCAACCACTGGAAACATTAAGAGTTAAGGACCTAAATACCTTAAAAGATGGGCCCACACGTCTTATTGAATGTTTCTGTTCTCTGAATGGATGAGTTCAATTCACTGAATCAGGCTTCGGGGACAGATCATCACCACTGGTGACTGCTCTTGTGTTTCACTTCCTCCGTGAAACTCCTCTGGTTGAACATTGGTAGAAAACAAATGGGAAAGGGGTATGATGAATGCAGCTGTAATGGTATGAATTTGTTTCTGAGCAGAGAAAGAAAGGCCAAGCTTTTTAACAATTGAAGTGTTGAGCTAGGTTTCTAAATTTGGCCTGGCTTTCAGAAACGAGGAGCAGGCGCTGTATCAAAAGGGTACCTGTAAGGTGGTACTCTGTATCTTTGAAAAATGAGACCGTCCATTTCAGGAGCCAAGCTCACCTCCATTACAGGACTCGCAGCTCCATGAAAGACTGCAGTCACCTGAATTGTCCCGGACAATCTGCCCTGTGCAGTGGTGGCAGAGGAGCCTTGGGGTCACACCAGGTACCGGCAGGAGAGAGATTTTCTCACGTTTAGGGATAAGACTTTCAAATCAATCCCTATTTTTAACTGCATCAGGATGTGAAAGCTCTACCTGTTCACAGGAGGTCTGTGGCCAAGGCACGCTCATACTGTTTAAAAAACTTGTGGGCAGCTCCTGTGCCTGAATTTGGAGATGTTTCTGTGAATCCTGCAAATTCCAACAGCTTTCAGAGAGGTGGGGAACGGCTCTAACGATAAGATTGGAGACACTTCTTTAATCCCAGCACTGGTTCTGCTCTGCCAGCATCACCAGGAGAAACCTTTTCACCTCTGCAAGTCCCAAATGCGGCCGTTTTGCAAGGCTACCCTACCCAGAAAGGACTCCCGTCTACACCAAAGCCTTGGGAAGAGCAGAGCAAGGACCCATCCCGCATTACGCAATTCCTCCTTCAAATAGGTAAGCTGCATTTGCAGGGGGTTACTGAAGCGGGCAGAGACGCCTGACATTTTATAGGTCCTATTAATATTTTGCTAAGACCCTGTGAGCTGAACAAACAGAAACACGTCTCGGTGTCCGTGCCGCTTGCTAAAGCTGGCAGCTGCCCTGCGATTGCCGGCTTTTCCGACGGTGAAACTCCTCTTTGCTGCCGCAGCCTAGCGGGACCCTTTTGGACCGAGTACAGCAAAGTGCAGCAGTGTCTGTTTGACACCACATGAGGGAATGTGAATTGTCAATTTGTTGACAGTGTCATGTTGCCACTACCAGCTTTCCCCGCGTTATTTGGAAAGAGCTCAAGTCAGTCTATTTCCCAGGCTGAGCTTCCTCACGTTACAGCTCCGCACGCCCAGAAAAGCCATGCAACCAGAGCAGAGTTCGCTTTTTAACAGAGAGAGAAGCCGTTTCTTTTAAAAATACTATCACTGTTGTCAGGGCTGGGAAGACTCAGGGGAACTTACCCTGGACCTTTCCCATTCCCGCTCCCCACATCACCACTCGGCTAAGTAAGTTCATGGGAAGTCGAGGAGAACGTTTGATAATTTTCAGCTCGCTCCAGCAATGCCATCTTGTCCAAGCAGGATCAGGAAATTCTAAAGGCATGAGGCTGGGAAAATTACTGTGTTTCCCCCCTCCCCGCTAGCTGGGTTTGCTGCTGATTTCCACTCAAGCTAGGATTATTTGCTATTGACCATCCCCTCTGAGCTACAGTACCCACCTGGTTGGCAAACCTGCAGTCAGGAACAGGATTTAAAGGCACCTACATCTATATGCCCACAAATACACATGGCTTTACACGTAGGCACTTCTGGGGAAAATCGAGTCCAGACACTGAGCTGACAAACAGATTTACGCGCTACGTACAAAAACCCGCTCTCCCCCCGTGATTCCTCCAAGCCGGGGCTGCTGCCTGGAACAACTCCAAAAGCCACTTCAGGAGAGAATAAGCGGGACCGGGAGGTGGGCAGCAACGGCAGGAGCCACAGCCTTCCTCCCGCCTGCAGCGACAGGCAACGCAGACTAAGAGATAAGGTGTTTGCAGGGATAAAATTTCTATGTGGCAACATAGTCAAGATAATCTAGTTCTGCTTTACGAACTCCAGGAGTTTAAATAAAAAAGGTTAAAGCATTTAGTAACGGGAAGACATTTTTAGATCACGCCTGTCAGAAGCAGCAGACACCGTGCAGCACACGCAGCCTGAACCGGCTGCCCTGGGCACGCTGCTGGTGCAAATTTCCAACCTGCTAAGAAGACTCACAGGTTCTAGACAGATGCTGGAGCACGTTTCAGGCCAGCGTTACACCACGCGCTCGTGAGCTGCCTGCGGTCGCTGCTTCTGCTGAGCGACTGGGTGCCGGAGCCTTTTCACAATCAGCACCTCCAGTTACAACGCATTTTACAGCCTGCTAAATTACTGCTCTCCCACAGATTCCCAATGCAGGATGCATTCTGAATTTCAGATAAAAAGCAAAAAATATACAAAATTCATTTAATTCAGGAAAGCTGAGAGATCCTTGGCAGCCATATATATATATTTTTAAACATTGCTTTCCCTGTGATAGCAGAAGGAAGAGGAGAATCACGGTACAATAGCAGTATTTCTCCTGTGCATAACAAGCTGCCGTTTCAGGACCAATATTGCTAACGTTCCTTCTGCTGAGTTCCACTAATTTCTCAGTGGCATTGTCAATATAATGGGACTTCCATTTACTGGAAGAGAAATGATTGTCCTTGCTTGGAAATAAAGGCTCTATTTGATGATACACCCTTTTCATTTTTTATTTTTTTTTACCTTTAAATTAAATAGGAAAAAAAAAAACCAAACCCTGAGAAATCTAAGCAATCAGAAATGAGATGACTGTTGCTCTTAATTACAAAAGCCAAACCCCTCTGCTTTAGCCACCATCAGAGGAAGCTTCTGGGTCGATGCACGCGCGGGTCAAAAGTGACATCAGTAGGAGGATGGCGTGGCAGTACAGAGCCTGAGAGCCCGGGCTGCTCTGACACGGAGCTACAAGGTGCCTCTAAACCCTCTGCATCTGTTAAGGAAATAAATGGCAAACGTGCTGCTGATGGGATTTGTCCCAGTGCCTCCTGGTCGCCACCCCGGGAACGCAGTGAACTAAAACCCCTTTTAAACCAGAGCCCCCTTCCCACGAACAGGCATGTATCAAGCTGATGGAGCACATTTGTAAGAAACTGCTTTACACCTTGAAGACTGAAAGAATAAATCTCTTTAATAAGCTCTTAGGTTTTCCTAGTGATGCAGATTGAAGTAATATTATAGAAATGTGTATAGTTGTCAGTAATTTTACAGGAACGAATAGAAAATGCCAGGAGGACTCATTTGTGAAATGGAAACATTTTGAGTGGCTTTTTCTTTTTTTTTTTTTTTTTTTTTTGGGGGGGGGATGAATAAG
>VXBL01010520.1:87951-122675 GCA_013400195.1 Aramus guarauna | reverse complement strand
TTTTTTTTGGGGGGGGGGGGCACTAAAGATTCTTGCAAGGACAAAGAGGCTGCATTCCCATCACACTGATCCATATAATAATTACAGACTTCCCAGGATTTTCTTTAATGTCATTCTTGCTAGGTTGCTCTTTTCATCTCATGCACGCACAGGATGTCATAGCAATGCAATTAACACTAAAACAATCAGCTATAAGAACTACATTTACAGAGCTGGGGAATGACACTGTATTTTTTGTGAGCTAAAATCCCAACAATACAGACTGGTCCAAAAAAAAAAAAAGTCACTTTAAACTTGGAAATAAAATTATGAAATAAATACATTGAGTGCTTATGCCAAAGGTACTGCAACCATACCTAGGACAAAATTCCCATTTATTGGTGGAAAAAATCCTGGGCTGTTTATCGTGACAGTGTGACTGCAAATAAAACAACATCTTTGTCTCTTGTTAAGAACAGTATTTTTTGGAGATGCAGTAGCAGCAGGAGTGCATGGCTTGACTAATGCTGTGGGTATCTGCCCCTGGGGAGTGCAGATGCCAGGAAATAGCTTTGGAGGGTTGTGACTAGTAATGATCACACTGGATATTTTAGGCATATTAGCAGGCACCGCTCAGTGTAATTCTAGATTAACTCTTTTACTTATCATTGGTATAAATTAGAGCATCGATGGAATTTATGTTGATACGTTAAATATAAAGACGCTCAGCCCAGCGTTGGTTGGAAGTTTCACTGGTAACATGCACAAATTGGCTTGTTAGATGACCTGAGCACAGTGCAGAAAGGGGAGAGGCAACCTGAAAAGTGTCCCTGCAAACAGGGTATCTCACTGGTTCAGGGGGCGCGATCAAACGACGGTGCCGTCATTTCTGTGCATCCCCTTTCCCATGTAAAACTAACCTGGAAACTTGACCTGTCTTCTTCGAATGGGACATTTTGTGGGAAATCAAAGCAGAATTTGGCCCTCAGACCCCTCTGGTTATTATGGTATAATATACCTAGAGGCGACATCCACTGAAATAAATCAAAGCACTTTCACCACAGTGAATTTTTGAAAGGATTTATAAAGTCTGACAAACTTAAGCTCTTTTCTCACTCCTGCATGAACAGTAAAAGCTTCCATACCATTCAAAAATCAAGTTTCTAAGTTGTACCCTTCTTCTAGAGGAAGGAAAAATTTCTTCAAGAAAGGAAGCTCCCCATCCCGCCCCTCACTCCCATCCCAGTGCTCGGCCCAGCCCACGCGCGCGTGCCGGCTGCCCGCCGTCAGACAGAGGAGGTAACTGCTGAGGATCTCGCTCCTCGCCCTGATTTTCCCTTGTAGGACTTCACCATCAGTCAGGTTTTTTGGCTGACATCGGCCAGAGGGTTTGAAAGGTATCAGGGGAGAAGAGGGCTGGCGGAGAGTGTAGCCACCTGAGCCCCGTTTCATTAGGAAACCAGGTTAAAAAAATCTGCTAATGGGGAGGCTGGGACAAAAGTAGACGCAATGTCAGGATCTGTAGTGTCTAGATTTTGATATGCAGTAGGTGTCTGTCCAGTATAGTTTGTACAAACGATCACTGTTCCACTCCATTAAGTCCTCATTAGAGCAGCATACTGCACCTTAAAAGTATCTTAACCTTAAGTTATCAGTATCCAAGCAAAAGAAAGAAAAAATAGCACATCAGGACCTAGTCAGAAAGATCCAGCACACGTCAATTAAGACGACAGCCAGCATGTTTTAAGCCACAGCTTCTCAGAAGAGCATCAATGTGTACCAGGATGCTGGAGCTTTAATAATTCACAATTTCCTTATTGAGGTCTGATGATGCTAAAATAAGGTGTTGAAGCTTGATTAGTAGTAGGAACATAGCAGCTTAACCTCTAACATTTAGCCTTCTCCTCTGGATCGAATTACTGATCTTTATCTTGTTGAGCTGTGCTAGCAGTTGGCTTGGGAACATTACACCTTTCTAAAAGCTGTCAATCTTTGTCAGTGTCTTTGCACAATGGATTGGAAGAGCTATTTTTAAAGGACTATGTCACCTTTTGTAGGGATGGCGTTTTTATAGTATATCATGTTTTTTTAATACCCGTTGCCACATGCTCAATATCACCTATAGGCCTGTCTGAGAATAACTTTTATTAATTTTACTATGAATTCTAGTGAATGGGTGTGAAAAGATGAAGAGCCATCAGAGGGGAGGAGGAGAAATTGTAACTGAAATTATTCATTAACATGCCAATTTTTGGCTTTCATTTTAATTTATTTTTCTGTTAAGGGGTCCGTTCATTTTTCCACGTACAATGGATTTCTTCAATCTTTAGCTTGAGATGTATTTCTCAGCACTGTATCATTAATGCAGTCTTATTTTAATGTATTTAGCTAAGAGTAGTAATAAAGTGGTGCAAATATACAATAGGAAAAAAATGCCTAAGATATGCATAAGTTTTCTATAGAAATATTGAAAGACAACATTATTAAATTAAAGACTAGCCTTTGCAAAGGATGATGTCCTCCTTTTGCCTTTACAAAACCAATCTCTATTTTTGTAAGGATGAAAAAAGCGTCACATGAAGAGTTTTTCCAGCACATCCAGAAATCCACATAGAGACTTCTGGCTAGACATGAAAGAGCACCAGTTTGTCCTTTTAAACCAGTTTGCTATAGACAATAAAAGTACACGTACAATTCACATTAGCTCTTTTATAAACAGCCCCCCTCTCGGACAAGGGTATCAAGACATGCCATGCTTGTTCGTTCTCTTCTTCACAGGGGACGGTGGGGAGATGTGGGCAGTCATACGCGAACTATTGCGAACGTTTCCCTCTGTAGTATCGAGATAACGCACCTACGCAGCTTTCAGCAGATGCTGAAATTCCCTGAGGCACATTCCCACTGGTATTTCTCCTACTCGATTTTTTTTTTTGGTCTTATACTGGTAGGTGTTTTACAGAGTGGCAAACTAGATTGTAGGTGTTTGCTTGTAGCTGCAGCAACACTGGAGAAGGACAAAACTGTTTTCAAATCAACTTTGAGGTCCAAGATCTACTTCACTCCTACTCAGATGTGAAACCAGGCGTGATTTCAGTCAAAGTACAGTATCCTAATCCATAAAAAGCAGAGGATTTGTCTCTAATTTAAACACACTTACTTCAAGTTTACAACATACAGAACTGGAAACAGGATTTGGCCCAGAAAGTTCATTTGAAAACATGTATTTATTCCCGTCTGTTTCTGCTGCTGCTGCTAATATATATGCTTGCCATGAAAAGTACTTTAAAACTCAATAAACCATCATACTAAAATAGGATAAAATGTTTTTATAGTAACAATATCTCTCACTACTATGGGACCTTTCATGCCAAAGTACCCTAAAGCTCTTTATAAACGTAGCAAACTGATATTCACATGCTTCATCTACAAAGATCATTTCACCCACACTGAACGGCAGGGACATGCAATAGCTTTTTTCACAGCTGGCAGCACCTTAAGGTAGCTGACAAAACAAATCACAGGTTACACCGGTACAAAATAAGAGTGGTTCAGTTTCTGGAAAACATTTGCTTTTCCATTGGATCAAGATATTCTTTTAGCAGTTTATCAAGATCAAATTATATCATTGCAATCATTTGGCTCCATATAAATTCCTGAAATTCCCCTTATCCCAAAAGAGAGATTGACCCTTCCTGTTCCAGGCAAACACCAATGTGCTGTCATAGAAAAGGACTCCAAAGGAGGCGGATGAAGTCCTGGGCTGTCTCGTACAGAGCCGGTTACCGAAAGTGCAGGACCATCCACGCCCCAGAAACGTACTGTGACACCTGTTTGCCCTGGTAAATAAGCAGTGAAGACCTATCAGAGCTGCTGAAGCCAAAATGAAGATTTTCTTTAATCCTGTGCCCCTGTCGAGAGCCCCATCTCCCTTCCAAGCCCGAGCGCTCCCTGCACAGCACTTGCCTGCGCTGCTCTCGGTCTGCTCCCCCTCGTACGGCGTCACCTCCTTATTAATGGTTTGTCACGTATGTTCCTTGACAGGGACGCTCACGTTGCTAACTATGCTGCTAACACGCTCACGGTGGCAACCACAAATAAATCAAAATATGGCACCGTAACCACAGCTGGGCTGTGCCGGGAGGGAACACGTCATGCCTGCAACCCACCACACTCCTCCCTGCTGCCAGAGCCCCTGTCCTCAAGCCTTTACACCTCTTTTCCCCCTTTATTCCAAGGCAGGGGCACATGCGGAGGTAAATACCCTGGAGGGCAATGAAGCAGCTTGTGTTTCAGCCCTGCACACCCCTGCCAGGCCAGCAAAGCACCGAGTGGGAGCACGAATCGAAGCTCCACCAAGCACTCAATTTTCCCGATGTGTCACCATTACAGGAGCACCAGTGCTAAATAACTTTGTGGTGTCTCACTGTGAAAATTAAGGTCACAATGGCCCTCTGCTTAATCTGTGGTGTGATGATCTCCTGGTTTGACAGCTGACCAAACGCCACAGGAACGTGGTTTCAAAGCTTTTCATAGCTGCTTTTGTGTTTGAGGTTTCATCTCCTGTTTTGTTGCTTTTTAGTGCAATGCTGATAAGGAAGGAAGACATTTTTGAGCTGGATCTCTTCCCAAGGGATATGAGTAGGCAGAAACTGTCCTACATCTGGACCAGTTTTCTAATGCAAGGGTGAGGGTCACCTTTACAGGAATGCCAGACACTGAGAAGTTCTCTCAGTTCAGAGACCCCAAAAGTGCTCTCAGAAAGCCCAAAGTTGTCATACCTTTTTCCTTTCCCGCAAACCTGAGTGGCATAACTTTTCTCTTCAGCTCTTGGCTTTGTAATGGGAAAAGGGAATAAAGTACCTCTAAGGAAGAGGAGACCAGGAACCCCAGCAGAAATTGGAATCAAGCTATGTGACTCCCAGTCACCCCTCATTATTCCTCAGGGAATAACATTATCTTGTGATTGCATTTTCAATAAATAAATTAAATGCTGCATGGAATATCCACATATCAAGGGATCTCTCCAATCCATTCAAAACAGTTCATCATCTTTTTGCCCTTCTGTCATTCTCCTGTCCCCATACTGCAGGGAGCAGCCCTGGCTCAGCTAACTGGGCACCATCAGTTGCATCCAATGTTGGCACCACTTCTGACCTGGCGTGCCCTATTTCTCATTGCCGTATGAAATCCCAAGGAGGAATAGGATCACCATACTGTGTAGCAAAAGTGGCTCACTCTCATTTAATGATCCGGCTTCTTTTAAATATAGAAGTATCAATGGAGACAAAAAAAGGTCCCAGAGAAAGAATGTCTGCTTGCTTTGTTGTTCTCCTGAAAGACACAGTGCTGTGATATCATGGCATTGACTGCCAAGATGACTACTAGATTGACTAGTAAATATGTATTTTAGTGGAGCTCAGCAGAACAATATCCCCTGCAACATAAGTCATTCCATTAGTAAGACAGAGGTACCCGAGAACGTTATATCATCTTTATTCCTTCTGGAAGGGCTTCACTACCATTACTATAAAAAAAGTGCTTCAGAGATTGTAAATACATTTAAGTAACTCTGACAAAACAATAGGATCTGACTAAAATGTGGGGTGTTTATCTCATCTGTCAGTCTGATATGGGATAAAAGCCACAGCAGCCATGACAGACTCAAAAGCACCTCTCCCTGATAATTTTTTCCCTCCACTGCAATGCTTTTTCTACTTACAGTGTATGCTGCACCATACTGGTCATACTGGTATTTCTTTTTAAATAGTGAAGGGTTGATTACAGTAGACAACGGCCTCTCCCCCATTATGGAAATGAAATTCTGCACATCTGAAGTATTGCTAAACCCAAATGGCCCAAGTAGAGTCAGGCCTCATGTCTCTGCCCCTGCCCAAATCAAAAGACTGATTGCAATATTGTGAGATGTTTTAAAATTAAATTACATAAACAAAAAATTATCTTTTTATTTGACTGTTTCTAAGCTTCACTGTACTTCCAGGTTTTATCATTAATTATTTTTCCATAAACATGACAACCAGACAACATACTTTTTTATTTTTTGAAACGAGACTCAGCCCTAGACACCGGATCGAGGAGAAGCAAAATTCACAGGAAACAGGCTCAAAATAATCTGCAAGTGACTGAGCTTCCCTGGGCTACATAGCAGTCAGCACTTGCTGGCCATCATAAAATCGTGACTCAGCTGAAGGCGGTCAGAGGAGTGGGGATGCTGTTGGCTATTGATTCTCTACAGAGTACACACCAAATCAATGGCCCCGTGAAGCCGGTTTTCTCGTCTGTCTTTGCCTAAGGAGGCAATCAAAAGCAATGTGATGTCTAGTGTTTTCAAACTGAAAAGAGTTTGTGTCTCCTGTCACTGCAGCTTCCACCGTACTAAGCATACAACCTATCAAAAAGGCTGATGCCCCTAACAGGGCGCTCCCATGCGTGGCCTGTCCTGCAAAGATTAAATGCAGAACGAGCCTACAAAAAGAGCAAGTGCTTTACATCCTCGCTGCTCCTACCCGCAATGGTTAATAGTATTAAAAGCACGTGTTATGATTGGCACTAGGTGCACAGGTGTTTGTGTAGGTGGGAGATATACAGACAAATACACGCACATTTTTACCTCACCTTCATTTGAGGACTTCAGAGAGTTTAAGCTACGGTGTTTCATTCATAGAATATCAATACAAATTTAAATCAATCTTGGTTAAACAGAAAGCGCTCTCACCACAGTGAGAGACAAATGATTTCTCCTTGCTCTGATCATTTCACCTGCCTTGAAAGTGCATGTCACCTTTAGGATGGAGTGCTCGCTGATAGCACAAACACATTTAAGAAAGCATAAAAGGCTAATATAAACAGTTGGGGTGTCTCAAGAAAATGAAAAAAGTTAATCAAGTTGAATTGATCTGGAATACTCTCGTCACAATCTAGGAAAATACTCAAACTTTGGCTTTATTTCAAGAACCTGCTTTGGTGGGAACACATTCAACGCAGAATTTATGCAGTGCCCAGGCCTCAGTGAAGTAATGAAAGCCTTTGTGTTCAGGTCTAACCACACACTTTGCTGAGTCACCGTTTATGCTGTTAATACCATGGCATTGACAAAAATCTGAAGGTTGCCTTAATGGTGGCTTGTTGTCAGAACAATCACAATTTTCTCCCTTATGTGGGACAATGTCAGAGAACCACTCGCAGTGGGTTGGAGGACATCTCCTAGTCATTCACAGCAAACGCAGCCTGCACCATGGTGGTGCTACCTACAAGACGTGATTAACCAAGTGGGCATTGACATCTGTTCACGTTTCCAGCATTTGTGACATTGCTAGTGACCAGAACACTCATTTTTTCATCTCCTCTGATCAGTAAACACTGAAAACATTTGGCCAGTATTTTAATACATATGTGAGAGAAAAAGTACTCTCTTTATTCCCTTAAAGCAAGAGCTGCAGCCACACCTTCACCTTTTCTGTATGTCCAATACATACTTATAGATTAAGATCAACCTCATAAAAGATTGAAAATATATTGTTTTTAATCCCTTGAACATTATTAACAGCCAGTTCATTAATTTATCTGTATGGGAATGTCTAAGGATTCATCAGAAGTAATACATCCTCAATTTCTGATTAGTGGAAAGGAGAAATACTGTACCAATCATCCAGTTAATTCACTGAAGTGTTTTATTATATGCACAGATATTTGGTATCAAGATGTCATATTCCCATAATGAACACAATAAAGGATGAATGACTGGTAAAGCTTTCAGCTCACGATACCTATAAAATCTAAGTGTTAGCAAGGTGTTCTATACCGATTAATTTATAGATTCCTATTAACATACTGCATGCTCTCTTTTGTATGGCCACAACTTCTCAACCATGGAAGATAACTAAGATGTTATATGGCAAAAGTGATGATACGCACCACTCCACACTGCTCAGGATGGGTGGCTCCGAAACAGGAACCGCGCGTGGCAGAGGCACAGCCATGAACAAAAGAGACCGTTCAGAAAGATGTAGATTTTACAGAATAA
Organism: Aramus guarauna; assembly: GCA_013400195.1. NCBI lineage: Eukaryota > Metazoa > Chordata > Aves > Gruiformes > Aramidae > Aramus > Aramus guarauna. The sequence continues at coordinate 114,655 of VXBL01010520.1, read as the reverse complement.
TTGAAGAAAACAAGCCTCTTATTAATGGAAACCTGTCAACTTTTGTCACTGGCATGATATCTGGAGCTAGCGTATTCTTGAGGAGTCTAGAGACAGGACCCATGGCCCTGCTGTGGTCTGGGTATCAGAGGGCAAAAGGAAAGCCTGGGCTTGGCGCTAAACATGCAAGCCACAGTCTTAATCATAGTCTTTCTTTTGGGAAAAAAAGGAGTAGTTTTCTTCTGGTCAGATTAATTCAACCTAACATCTAAACAAATAACTGTCAAAGAAGGATTTTTTTTAATAATAGATGTTAAAATGTGAGTCCAAACAAAGGAAACGTACCTACAGAACGGCTGCTCTGAGTATAATGTGCATCATTAACCACTATATGTGTCTGTTCTGAGACCAGAATTACAAAAGGCTGAATTTTCTTAAAAGCATGTTAAAATATTAATAGATATCTGAAACAGTTTTATTGCATGGGCTGCCAGTCTTATGAACGATTACATCACAAGGGGAAGAAGAGTAGGAAAAACCACCCAGATGCTTGTGACCTGCTGTGCTGAATAGCATCATGAAAATCTAATGGGAGATAGTGAGATTGAACATTATAGCTGGCAGCAAGTCTGGTGCGGAGGGGCTTTACTGGGAGCACTGGCAATAAATTTCATGACATCCAACATGCTAATTCTGTAAATCTAAGGAGGCCGTACTCGCAATTCGACACATTTACAGTCAGACTCCAAACACCAGCACAGTGCAGTCACAGCAGAGGCAAAGACATCTCTTATCCGGGGTTTTTTGGTCATAATTGACATTGAAGGACTTTAGCACTTACAAAGACAAGCCATACTGAAGCTAGCTCAGAAGTCACTCTCTCAGAATCACCCTTCCTCCATCACTCACATTCACCAGGTCATTTTTGTGTGGTTACTTGTAAGTGCTAGGGCTGCTTTTATTAATTTTTTACTTGAAGCAGCAAAGCCTCAAAGTATCTATTTGGGGGAGAGGAGATGCGGCGTATTACAAGCAGAAGTAAAATGCAATAGTGGGTTTGATCCTTTGCCCATGTGCTTCATTCAAAGGTTAGTCAATGACAACTACAGGGCTGGGAGCGCTGGCAAATTTTGGACGAACTTGTGCAAATCTATGAACCTGATCCCAAGTCCACTCACATATATTGATCAAGTGCTAATTAAATAATAAAAAAAAACTAACATCCTGACTGTGCTCCCGTTAAAGTTAAATAATTTTACTCTTCCTTTTAAAACAGAGCTGGCCTCTCAAACTGCACACGCCCTGATGAGAGGTTCAAAGAAATTCCAACCAGCTTTGAAACAGTTCTGCAAACTGAGTTGGAAAAGCTGCTGGCATGACTGTGGAGTCATATTCCACCTGAAAAATATTCAGGAAAAGTCTTTGAGTTCATGCTGGAGTCTTGAGGTACCTTCCAGGCTCAGCCAGCTCTGTAGACTAGGTCAGAGAACTAAATTTTAGTACTGTTCAAAGGAAAGTGTCCCAGTGTGCCTTGTCTAATTTTCTGCATTGCAGAGACATGGCTAGGCAAGTGGATCTGCCATTTCACCTCGGTTTTGCAGAAGATTTCTCTGCCCGAACAGCAGTGCCAGAGGAACAGCAGTAACCTTCCCCTGGCACCACTCACCAAAAGCCTCACAGCCAAAATCTCTCATCCAAATGAGCTAATTTTAGACAGGAGTATTTTAAACCAGAGAAAAATAGTCCTGTATGGTTTATATACTACCTTTTTCTTCTGTTATCTGAGAAAATTCCTAATCTGAATACATATAAGAACAACTACTCTACACTTGCTTTCCAGCATTCATCTGTTTTGAACTTGGAGACAATATTAAAATAAATTCAGCAGAAAAGTACAGAGCTCAGAGGATACCAAGTAGTTTTGATTTTGAAAGCATATGGCAAGGTAGCATGGACACTTTCAAACTGCCCCAGCCTAATGAAAGGTTTGGGATGATGAATATTCAGCTGCAAGAAAAGCTTCAGCAGGAACTCATGTTGCATTACACTCTACCTATAAGACACATGGCATTCATTCCACTCCTTCCTGAGCTTTTGGGTTTTTTTAAGCTGCTGTAATTTCAAATTATACTGCTGTACGGACGAGAAAAGGCAGGTCTGCTGTGGCTGAAGAACCTGCCCAGGGTGAACCTGAGATGCTCTGGTGGTGGGTGCCATGCCAGCACTGAGCACTCCCCTACGGAGGCACTGACACACCAACTCTTTCTTGTTTTTACGGGCACAGTGATGGAAGACTCAGGAGCACAAGAGAGACGGGTCTGTTCTCAAGGTATATTAAGGGTCCTTGTGTTCCTCTCCTTAACATGAATTGTCCTCATATTTTTTAAATTATTATTTTTGTGTGAAAACAGCCTCAGAATCACTCCATAGACATTATTTTTTTGTGTTTGTAGAATAATTTAAAAAAAGATCAGTTCTAGTATTCCCTGGAGACACCTTAACCAATTCCAGCACCATATCTGCTAAATGGAATCACCTGCTTTGGGCTGTGACTCCATGTCCAAGCTTGATAAATGGCAGCTGCCCTCTGACTTCATGAGACGGGCTGGGGCACTGAGGTTGTGGGCAGAAAACACCCCTGGTCTCTTCAGGTACAGGACACACACTGGGAAACAGAAAGGCTTGTAAAACCATTACATAGCCAGTTAGCAGCTAATTCCCATGGTTAGCCAGTTCGGCTACTGAAAGTTTCGAGAGGCCGACACTTGGGTGTGCCCGGAGTGGAGAGCACTGACAACGCGGTCCCAGCCCTGCCGATGGAGAGGGGACGGTGCCGTGGGGACACTCCGCTTGGGTGCAGGTCCCGGCTGCTCCTGTGGTGCTTGATGCACCCATCTGAGACTCCAAGACACTTTATGACCAAAGAGCATTCAGCTCCATCCTGGACAATAATGTTTATGTTTTCTTCAAGCATGGGGTAAAGATTAATTTTTAATAGTTGAAACAGTCTTGAAGCTTAAAAATGCCTTAAAATTATCAATCTGCTCATTGCTTTGTTGACTTAATTGCAGCTGGCAAGATGCAGCAGAAGAGAATTGTGTACCTTCATGCTACGCACAGGTTATGTATGAACCACGTGATTTCCAATTTTATCCCTCCGTATCAGGCTCACGTTTCCTGTAAAGGGTTTTGACTAATTGTGGTTTTGACAAAAGTGGCATCACGTGCTGTTTCGTGAGGGAACAACCTCAGGTCAGTAAGTCAGACGGTCAGTCTGGAAAACAGATCCATACTCCTAATCCTTAAGGCTGATATACAGCAGAGATAAGTGCGTTTGTGATGCAGAGGTTACTCTGGGTAAATATTACTTGAGACAGATGAACTCTTGAGAGAGAAGAACTGGAAACAAGATGTCCTAGTAGCAAGGATTTCTAAGAAGTGAAACATCTGATTTTTTTGTTGTTCTTTACTTTCAGACTTGAACACAACTATTTAGCCTCTCAATTTATGCTCAGGATTATGGCCTTCAAGTTGCAAAAGGGTTGGGTTTTTTTTGTTTTCTTTTTGTTTTAAACTCATCTAACCTCCACAGAAAGCAGGAGGTGAATAAGTTTCTAGCAGAAACCACAGAAAGATTGATTCTCCGCATCTTTTCTTGCCCAGCCCGTGAAAAGCCTCCAACTAAAGCAGAAGTCTTCTGCCTTAGAGGAAATATCTTTCCAGTTCAGCTTGTTATTCAAGCACAAAGTGGATAAGCTGTGTTTGAAACACCTGAACTAAGCTTAGAAAGTCGCAAAGAGCTTGCAACTCGCTAGCCTAACTCATATTTGCTCAGTTATGCATTTTCCATGTCACCACATATCAACAAATACCATATAATCTATTTTTTAGGCATCTTCTGCAGCATTGCTGGCTAGTTCATCTGCTTCCTCTGCTCATTTTAGACCTTATTAAGTACATCTTCCAAAGCATTTAATGGCAGAGAGATTTTCCAATAACTCACAACATGCAAACTCAAGACTCTTGTTCAAAGAACTGCAAGCAGTTACAATATCCCTGTGATCATTCGGTGGCTATTAAAGTTTAGATCTTATTGTCTGATTAGCAGCAGAGGTATTTTGCCTCGGTTTTTATTTCTCTCATTTTCCCTCTCATAATAAAACATATATCCTGTTCAGCCACTCAGCTTTGTTATTAATATTGATCAGCTATAGGGAAAGATTGATTTTTATATATATATGATTTTTTTTTTTCTTTTTTTCATTTCAGCTGAGCTTTCTTGCTCCCAGTGCCTTGCCACCCCCAGCTACCTTAGCATCCCTGTCCGGTGTGTTGTGAAAGCCCTCTACAGCAATGCCTTTGAACTGCACTAGTACCTGCTGCCAGCTGGCAAGCAGTATGCGGGGGGGAGACAGCATCAGCATCCTGCTTCGAGCACCCTGGTACCCACGGCACAGGCCACCACCGTGAACAAGAGCCCAAGAAATTAATGTTGTTGTTTTCATGAAAAAAACCCAAAACCACTTACGTAGAGAGTGCTAAGGAATTATGTGAAAAGGAAACTTTAAGAGCCCACAGCGAGCCCTCTTTTGCAGCCGGCTTTGGTAATTGTGCTGTTCACAATTGCAACAGTTCTGCTACCTTAACGCTTCTTCATAACAAATCAAAGAGACCTAGAGAAAAGTCCACTAAATCCTGAATCAGCAAATCACAGATTTCTTCAGGGATACATCTCTGCAACTAAATGAACTCCCTAGCTAACCTGAAGGGTTGGAGAGATCAAAGTTTGAGCATGGCTTTGGAGATAGCCACGGGGTCTTTCCCGGACAGGATACCTGGATGCTGCCCTGGGCAGGGAGGTGCTAGAAGTGCAAACCACAGGGAAAATTACGTGAAAGTAGCTGACAAAAAAGAAAATTAATTACACAGATCACATCTACAGCATACAGCCTAGGTGTTACCAGCCTATTTCTACATGACTCAGGGGTGCATAGTCATGAAAGCCTGTGAAGGGCTTGCTCCTCCCCAGCAGTTCACAGAAACCCTGTAGAGCATCAGTCTCTGGCCTTGGGAACCTTAGCACTTGCTTTAGAAACACAGATGAGGTTTGGATGCCCACAAATACTGACCTCCGGGGTTACAGTGGGTCAGGACGCTGCTCAGCCCCTCCTGGCCCCATCACACATGCTGCAGCTCCCCGGGTCTGAGCAGAGCCATGGTGTCACCTGCCATCATACAGTTTTGCAGTCCAGTTTGTCTAGCGGATAAGTGAGGTAAACCCTAAACCTTCCCTTTATTTGGACAGTTTGAGTCCAAGAATTGCTGACACCCATGTGCTTATTTCTACAGTAGCTCAAGTTTAATTGCTAAATGATTCTTCAGCCTGCAGATTTGTTTCTCATACAGAACGTCGTCTTCAACCGTTTTAACTTTTTTCTTTAGGCAACAACTAACTGCAGATGTATAATTTATTAATAAAAGTGCTTTTCTTACCAGGGAGAGTTAATCCAGGTTATCAAGGCTCTCCAAGGGAAGAGCTCAACTGAACCAGAGGCACTTCCAAGCACAAGCACCATTTATATAAAGTATCACACAATATTATTTTATACTTCCAGTTTTGAAAGGCTGTGTACTTTTTCCCATTAGACTAACAAATTACAGCAATTGTGGTCAGTAGTGTGGAGGTTTCTCTGCAGAGCATTTGCCCCCTGGGAGGAAGGAAATCAAAGGGGTGTTAAAGCAATATTGTGCCTTCCACTTGGTGTGCTGAGTTGCCTGATAATGGTTAGTTAAGAGAAGCCATAAAACTGCCATCACTGCCACCAGTGGGTGTTACTGTATCTCAGTCACCCTCTTGCAAAGGGACAGAAGAAAAAATAAATAAAATCAGAATACAAAAAAGAAAAAAGGGACTAAGTGAACAGATAAGGGAAACTTAAAACACCATTCTCTAGCTGAACTCATTATTCCTATCGATTTGATTTGTTGGTTGTTTGGTTTGGGTTTGGGTTTTTTGTTGTTGTTTTTGGGTTTCTGTTGTTGTTTTGTTTTTTTAAGTACATTGCTTTGACTTTAAATTCAGATGCTGTTGCATCCTTTCAGGAGGAAACAATTCCCCAAGCTCTTCCCCACTGAGGTCCCATGAGGTCCCAAACAGATCCAAACCCTTCTGGAGAGGCTGAAGGGCCTCTTGTACTTTGATTTTTGGCTGAATTAGAGTGTAAGAGCCAGAACAGCACCAAGGGGCTGCTCTTTTTGGTTTTCCCAGCAATCACTAAACGAGAAAATAGCTGGAAGCTGATGAGAAAGCCTGTTCTGGTGAGACTGTGGGTTCTCTTTTCCAGATTCAGGAAACAGCTTGGGTAGCTTAAATATTAGCTGAAGAATAACCACCCAAACACTTGCGTGCTGGTCCTGAGGTTCAGTTTGGGGTCCCTCATTTGTGTTTTGCAATACAGGGGTTCCTTTTTGCAATGGGCCTAGCCCATGGGCTGGCGTCACCAGGTTTGCAGCCCTCGTACTACTTTTCCCTTCCCTAAGGGAAAACAGACCTTTGCATCTTCTCTGCAAAGACAAATGGATCCCTCAAAGAGCTGTGGAAAAACTAATAGGTTTTCTTCCCCATTCTACTGCAACACAACATTTGTTTACACTCCCATCACAAAAATTGGAAAAGTGCATTGCACAGGTGAAAGCTGAGGAATTTTATACTTGGTGGCCCAGGGATTGTGTGTCATGTGCATTTATATTTTCCATGTACGGCACGCAACCTACAACATACATAGATTGTATAAGTTTGCAGCATTAGTTATAGCAGGTACCTAAATGTTTCAATGATAGCACCTGAATAACATCCATCTAAACACCAGACAGGTCCAATTTCAAATTGCTGCAAGTTTCAGGTGTATTCAGGTAGGTGGTTTCACTTCTGCTGGATGTTGTTGCAAAAGCAATGTTACAAGAGAGGTATGAATCACTAATCTTATTGAATTGCCTCAAGTATTAGAGAATGAGAGCATTTGAAATGGCACAGAAGTAAACAGGACATTTTCATTACATGTCTCACTACATGTTTCCATGTTGGGTTATAAATTAAGCTTTGTAAACTTTTGCATTGGGTTTTTGGTTTATTTTTTTAAGTACATTGAATATGTAAGAAAAATGCCTGCAGCAGGTAACTATTGCAGTCTCCCATGTAAATGAGAGAACATGTTTTGAACATGTAAATTATCCTGCTATAATCCATATTTATCAGAGCTATTCCAATCTTTCAGATAAAGAAATATGCATTATATAAGTGCTTGTGAATGCTTGCACTTTAAGACATATCAAAGCATCATTTAACCACAGGAAATTTCTTTTGAACAAAAAAGTGTACTAAAATATACTTCACAGAATATAGCAAAATATACTGGCGTACACCCCATAAGATATGCAGAACACAGGCAAACATGTACATTGTACTGAACAAACATGCCCAGAACTTCTATCTTGCACAGTGACTAATTCATGTCAAAAAATGTTGATGGAGCAAGCTTACAATAATCACTTATCATTAAATGCATAGAGGAGAGGACATCTTAGATAAAGTGGCTAACCTTAAGAGTCTAAGGGAATAGTAAAGGTCAGAAGCTACAGACTTTGCTACTCTGGGTGCTGTATGTACACAGGGCAAGCTCACCTGGACCCTGCTGCTTGCAGGCTGTGCAGCCAAGACAGCCAGAGGAAAGAAAAAAAATAGAATTTCTTCCATTATATTTCCCTGAGTGGCAGGTCCATGCCTTCAAGCAACAGCCCTAGTCTAACACAGGGTCCCTGAGATGCAGCTGGGAGCGAAACACAGCTTTCCTGAACCCCAGCCTAGCAGTGACTCCCACAGCACTCTCCACAGGCACAGATTCTGCTGCTGCTTTTGAAGTCCGTGGAACCTCTCACGCAGACATCAACAGGATAATTAATTTACCTATCACCTAGAGGTGGATTTCAGTTCTAAAAGCAGCAAATCCAGGCTCTTCCTCTCATTTCTGTGCCACCCAGCAAGTATGCTGGCTGGGCAGGAGGGATTCCCTCAGCCTGCTGACAGCGGCTGTACTTTGCAATTCCAGCTCCTGCTTCATGAAATTTGCATTATATCCATGTTTATTATTTGGCCCCATTTTGGTGCCTCTGAAATTCCGGAACTAAAAATTGCCTTTTATTGCCCGATGTTCATATGACAGTGTGAAAAGCCATTCCTTACCTTATACCCTTTCTACCATGATCTGCTTGATCTTTCTCTTTTTTCTTTTAATCTGAACATAATGAAAAGCAATATTTTAAATAATGTGTCCAAACAGTGCGGTAAAATTGTCAAAGTTGAAACATTTTAATGGACTGGGAATTTGAATGTCTGTACTTGAAAGCCTGGTTTATTTTGACAATATTGCTTTTTCTGCATAGTTACCTCTGACCTCCAGCATTACTCTCAGCGGATTATTTTTTCACTCAGGGAGATGCTTAAGCATGGACCAGAGCAGATAAGTGATATGGTCAAATCGCTACTGGCAAACCCTGGAATTACTGACCACTTTAATAGCTCCCGCTGACCTCCAAAAGAAACTTCACCTTTAGTTATTAACATGTCTCTCTACTTTTATGATTTTTGGAACATAATTTGTCACAGTTTTTATCTGCACAGAGCAAGCATTAGGCTTTTAAAAATATGAGTTATCTTTTTACAACTGCTAACAATTACACATTGCAGAACAGACCAGTCTGAAAACCAATTATGAGAAGACCTGCATGGGAAGTACATTCAGTCTTGAAGTGAGAATTATAGTTTTCTGAACTACAACTGCGTTACAGACCTCGTTCAGGAACTGGAAACAAGAAACCAAACTTCGAAAGGGCTCGTGAGATCAGCAAGATAAGATAAGGGCGTAGAAATTAATTGTTTTGTATTAAAATCTGATAAAGGGCTGGCAATGCTCGAGATCAGAGCAAACGATGGGGCTGCATCTTCCATCACAAATTAGCGTTTGCGATCTTGCGGGCAGCCGGCTCCACGTGCTGGAGCACGCGGCGCAGCATCCTCAGGGCACAGACCCTGGCTGCCCGGGCATTAGGCAGCCAGGGTACCATCAGGGAGCCCTCCCCACGGACGCCGGAGGACTTGGCGCTGGCCCTGATGATTCAGAGCGATGACATTTTGCAACCAGATTGTACAAGTATAAGCAACTAACCTGAGCCGGGGAAATGGTGCCAAAAGGCTTTCAGATGATCAGAGCAATATGCCAGTCAGAGGTCGATTGACCAATTAATTATTAGATTTGGAGAGCGGGCATGTCATCTCAGATCATTATTTGCTGGAAGATCAGCTTTGTGGAACATTCTAATTTTAATGTATTTTTTTTCTTCCTTTTTTTAAATATGTACTGGTGTTTCTACCCCCAGCTTCATACCACGAGGCGCTGGCAGTAGGTTGCAGCCCTGGGGACCAATTGTAGCTGGTAGCGTGACAGCAGCCCTTTGACAAAGCCTCCAGGAAACCAGCCAGGGCTTCCAGTTTCGTTTGAACACCGTACTGAGCTAAAGGCACGAGAGCTAAATAAGAGCAGAGAAAGACTTTGCAATAGGATTGGGGATGAAGGCTTTTAAGGTGAAAACTCATCGGCAATTAGTGATGAGAGGCACCTCAGAGCACAGCATCTTTTCTAGTGGCACAAGGCTCAAAGCAGATGGTGGGAATTTCCAGCCTGGTCCATATCTAATTTTAATCGATTAAGAAAGAATTAAAATATCTCAATTCAAGCCTCAGAAACCTACACTTGTTCAGTCTCCTGCAGCAGTCTTGCTGGCTTGAGCCCCAAATGGTGCTTCTCCAGGCAGGAAAAGCCATCTCAGCTGCCCTGCCAGACAGAGGGGAATGGGACTGGCATCAGCTCGCTGGTATTTAACAGCCTTCACAACACGCCCCAGCTGCAGGGCAGCCTTGAGCCTTTCCCAAAGTCTTGGGTAACCCTCATATATGGTAGGAACCCAGTGCTTTGTTCATGGAAAAGAAAATATACAGTAAAACCAGGTTATGAGTAAAACTACAGAGGTATCAATATCATGGCAATCTTGCTCAGAGTTATTTTATGGGGGGAGTGGGGCAGGGGGTGCTTTTGGAGAAAAAAAATTCTCTTACAAGTGTGTCTTAGCATTCAGGGCCATAGAAACAGAAAACATGGAATTTGAGCTTCGTTCACATCTGCAGCACAAAGGGACCGTTTCTTTGGTTAGAAATGTTATTCTGTGATATGCATGTGTAGTGCAACAGCATCTCAAGTGATGTCATGGTCAAACAAACTAATGGACATGGTGCCACATGCACTAACTCTCATAGCTGTAGCAGCTTTCTATTTTTTTTTCCCAAAACCATACTGATCCAGGACTCACAGGAAAGGAGAAAGAGCAAAAAAGGCAAATGAAATAAACATTCGTGAAAGCAGTTCACATCTGAAACTGAAAACTGTGAGTAACATCCTCTGAAAGTCTCTGACAATGTTATAAGCATTTTTGGTACAGTGGAAGAATACAAGAAGCTGCACTCTGAAAATCATAGCTGCTTTGGATGTCTGGTCTTCCTCCAACTTAGACCTCTCCAGCAAGGACAGCAGCCTAGACCCTCCAAAGCATGGAGGCACTCACTATGGAAAGTGAGTGGCTCTGAGGTGCGAGCCTTCGGGCTGCCAAAGCAAGGCTTTTCCCGATGAGGCTTTGCATGTGGCCTGGCATCGTTCTTGGCACTGTCTGCAGCAGACCCAGGCTGCTGTGAGCCAGATGAGCAACAAAAGTCTTACCAGTCTGGCCCCGTGTATAAAATACCTCTTCAACCTGTGTTACAGTCCACAAAGAGAATTACTGGGACGATCACCATGAAAAGCTACAGAATGTGATGGAAACAGTAATTTGCTTTAGAATATTTGAGTTGTCCTGTTTAGTCAAAACGCCCTGACTTTAGCCTGAACCTTGCTTCCGTCAGGTGATTAGATACAGCCCTTCTGCAAAACTATTACAAAATGCATGTATTGAGAATAATTTCTAGGAATTATATTAAATCATAATAAATCACAACAGGCTGTGGCAAACTAAGTTTGTAAGTGCCTGACCGCTGTTCATCCTGGACATTTATAGACAGCCTCGCACACAAGGCCTTGCTAAGCCATCCCGAGGCAGTAACCCCCACCGCACTTTTCCGGGAGGTAGAACGTCAGTGTTAAATAAGATGGTATTTGAGACTGGTGCGTGACCTGCAGCACTCCCTTCGCAGACTGTGCGTTGGCATACCAGCCGGGGCAAGCGTGGCCAGTGGTGGGCCAGGAGCCCAGGAAACACTGCTCTGCTTGAGGAGGTGGTAGTCTTCCTTTGAGTCAACGTTGAAACCAGCCTGCTAAAACAAGCTGCTTGAGGTGTCATCCTGTGGATATAAAACTGACATCCTGACCGCCTCCAATTTTGAAAGGCTTTGGGTTTAAGGCTTTTTTCTTGTTTTATTCTCTCCAAGTATATGGCTGCTTAATACAAGTGTTTTGGCCAAGTTCTGACTTGAAGTGCAGCACTTTCCCCTGGTGATCCTTCCTACCACAACACTGGATGCACAAGAAGTTGGTGCTTGTCCAGTGGGCTTTTGCTGCTCTGCTGCTGTTTTTCCCTAGACAAGTCTGCACTCAGGTATGAAGGACTGTGACTCCTGATGTCCTTCCAGCAGCTCAAACACAGTTTTACTACAGGCACTATTATTGCCTTGAAGGTAGATATTGTCCCTTAACCCAAGTCAACGACCTTCATATGAACAATTTCTGATCTGTTAGGAAACACCTTTATTAACCAGGGTAGCCTCAAGATTTCAGTGACTTCAAAAGCCCTCTAAGAACTTTTTTCAGGACAAGGTTTTGGCAAGGGGCCCAGGCAGTCATTGCACCAAGCTTTAGCAGCCTCCCATAAACATTCAAGGAGTTTCAGTGCCCAACGTCCTTTGCACTGGTGTGCTTTGCCTTACTGCTGTCAGACATCTAAGACACACCCCCTTGGTTTCTTTTCCAGGAGGGCGATGGGGGCAAGGCAAGAAAGCAAGACAGAAACAGAGGAGGGGTTTAAGAGAAAATGATTGAAAAAACCACGCATCTTAATTTTTATTTCTATTAGCAGGCAAAGTTAGAAGAGTCAGGGTTGCTTAACCAATACTTTTCTAAACACTGATGTCTCTAAGTCATATTGAGCTGGACATCTCTGAGAAGCTGTAGTGCTCACACTCACTTTTGAAAGCACTTGACACTTTTCTATGAGGAACCCTGGGCCTTGACAGAAGAAAAACACAGACTTTGAGACCTGAACTGACTAGTAGTGCAATATATAGGAAGATATGAGAACGATGCTACGCTGACACGAACAGCGTTCTCTGAAACTTCACAACCAGTGCTCAGTAGCAGTGATGCACGTCTGAGCTCATGTCCTGTTCGGTCTGCACCAAAACAGCCTCCTGTCCTGGAGCAGGAGGCTCTGCCCGATGACAGGCACCAGCGAGCACCCGAGGCCGGGATCTAATCTTGTTTGCAGCTATGTAAATCGACAGGAGCTCCATCCACTTCAATGGAAGCCCTCTGGATTTATGCCAGAAAACTGAAATTAGAAGCTTGCCCTAAGTGGGCGGGAGCTCATTATAAGACTAAATAAGGAGTGAGTCATTTTCAGAATTTTGAACTGAAAGGAGCCGCATTTGGCTGACCTCCTTTTTTTCCACACTGACGGCTTATTAGATTACAACAGATAAGAACCACGCTTTCTTACTGGTTTTTCATGGCAACGGCTCTGTGTCACTGACAGAGGTGGAAACACTGGCTTAAAAAGAAAAAATCCAAAGCAATATGTTTAAATAGCACAGTGTTTTTAACTGGGAGTTAATTTTGATATCTGAGGAGATAAACACTGGCTCAACTTAATTGTAAGTGTTCTTATTTCATCCAGAATACATCAAGGGCCAAGTGACCCAAGAGGAGCCAAGCAGAGACAGGAAATCTCTTAGTGGATTGCAAGAAGCTGGTCACTGCTTGGAGGAATGATTGCCAGTCTTAATTATCAAGTTTGATAATTAATTCTTGTTAATGCCACTATTAAGACACTTGACTCCAAAAAGAAAGAAGAAAGATGGATACAGAAGAGCCACCTACACTGCCCAGCTCCAAAGCCCCATTCTGACTCCTGCTCTGGTCTCCCAGGTCATAAATCCTTTCACCTTCATCTTGCAACCCTTTCAAGAGGGCTTTTAGGCTGCTACTCCCAGGTATTTAAAAAAAAAAAGACAAGTCTCACTGATGAGATTCAGCTTGAGTGCAAGACAGCCCCCTAAATCACTTTTGGCCTTGCATCAGTTGCCAAAGCAGACACAAAAATTCCCAGGCAGAAAAGGTCCCTGGGGTAATGATTCTGAGGCCACTTAATTTGAGATTCCTGATCTACTAAACCTTGTAATGTTTGGCTGAATACTCGTTCACCCAGAGTGAGATTGTATTCAAAGTAGTGGCAAATGGAAGAAGTAATTACAGCTGTACCACAAATGAAAACACTAAAGGCACATGAAGGAAGGGGTAAAGGCCAGAAAATTTCTCTTCATCAGATTGCAAGGATGAGAGAACTGGGTATATAAAGTTTGGTGGATCTTCTGAACCTTCCAATACATTTTTATACTAAGTCTTGAAATCAATCATGATACAGAAAGCTATTGAATGGGATTCCTCTGTGTCAAGGGCCCATTTCCTGCAGTAATGATTGACGTAACCTGATATTGGCTCTGAGGTGATTGTAACCAATAGCAATCTGGGGAGGCAGTAAGGACTACGGGTTTGTTCTCATTTGCTCTTATGACCACAACCCTAAACACCAATTACATCTGGCACAAGCTACCTTTTCACAGACACCCTAAACAGAGGTCAAAGATTGATCTGAAGACCTGAAAGCCTAGTTCCAGTCATCTAGCTTAAAGTTTAGGAGGCAATTAGATGATGATCTAGAAGAACCTATGTGGGATGATATTTCTGATACTCAAAGAAAAGCAGAAAACACCCTATGAGGCCAAATATATATAGATATAAATAGATGCAGTTGGTTATAACAGGACTGGACACCTGCCTGGAATGTCATCTCTGCTGAACCAGAAGGTCGAGGGCCACCTCTGAGTTTACTCAGTGGTGCTCAGCAGGTACTTTTATTGCTCCTGCAAGGACAGCCCAAGGGTCCTCAGGGAGAGCACACGACCACCCTCACACACAGCTCGGTGCTCTCCAAGGGTCAGGCACATCCCTGGCCGTATGGGCAGGGGAGCACAGCAGGCAGCCCCTGTGCAGGCTGATCCGATGCAGATGCCAAGAGCAGACCCCAGGACAAGGCACAGGCCAAGAGGCTTTTTCACAGCTATCAGGCAATTCCCCAACACCATGCTCAGCTTCCTCATGGAAACTTTGGAACTTGCCTTTAGAGGACATTTCAGTCAGTTTCTAAAACATCCAAAGGTGGGTGGCTTAGGAATCTCCTCCTGGTTTCTATATATAACTGATGGTGTAAGCATTACCCAACACCCACCACTGGGGAAGAGGGAGCAGTGTAGGTGGGCAGGGCCATTTCTTGGATATTTGCATTCCTTACAGCTGGCGCTTTCCAGGGAGCACATCCAAGGGGGAACGGCTTCACCTCCAATCCCCAGCTCTCTGCTGGGGCCATGGGGCTGCTCCAGAACAAATGCTTGAGTTTCTCCAACTTATTGCTAGGTTTCACCAAGGTGTCAGGCAGCATCACAGAAGGATCTCAGCTCTCTGCTCTTTTCCAAGTGTTTTCTGCTAAATTCCAACACAGCGATGTAGAGGCAGCTTTTTCCTCCTCTGCCAAAGAGGGTTGGGGACTCCCCTTTTTTGCAGCTTATAGCTCCACAATTTTCTACCTCTTGCAGTAAAAGGGAAATTGCCTTTGATTGGAATTACACAGAAGCCAACACGTTTCACGCCTCTTCTACCTGTAATATCTGAAGTGCCTCATTCCTTTTGATCTCGGCAATGCAGCCCCGCAGGGCAGAGCTCCTGCCCTGGCAGAGACTTGTGCTTGGAGCCCGGGGCACTACGCACCAGCCACCTGCATCCCAAGGGACATGTTGGTCCTTCCTGCCGTGGCTCAGCCCAAGCGAGGTGCTGGCTGGGTGCATCGCAGCCTGGGCAGGCACATTGGCTTGGCTGCTCAGCTCAGTCCCGGCTGAGGAACCTGCAGAACTTGCCCAGCTGCCGGAGGAGCAGCTCAAGACAAACTTTTTACCTCGTGGCATTGCTGCTTTTGAGTGGGGTTGGTTTTGCAAGCAAGCTTTGTTGCTGACTAATAGCCTTGGGCAATTGGCAGGGGAAATGAGACCTCACTGAATGGCAAGGTACAGCGAACCGAAATGACAAGATTATACTAGTAGTTCATTAAAGCAGATGAGAGAGATTAGAGTACTTGTTACTATGATAAAGCAAAATTGCATGTGTATGAAACATGCCTAGACAGAGCTTTTTAAAAAAATTAACATCAGAAAATGGAACCTTTTTAACTTAAAAAACCCCAAAGTCTGTGCTGGTAGACATAAAAATTTGCCAAAGGAGGAGATTTTGGTATGAAATACATCTGGAAAACAAGACAAATTATAGGAGACCACATTTCTGCTCCACTTTGTGCTTCCTCTCCTATAAAATACCCTGGATGGGACAAACAAACCAGATCTGCCCTCCCCGCTTTATGTTTTGAGAGCCTATGTTTTATTTCAGAGAGAAGCAGCAGGCTCCACTGTAAGTGGACTGCAACACAAGGGAATACTTTTGTCCACCCCTTCACATCTCCATTCCCTCCTGCAACAGGACATGGAAGTGCTGCCAAGGAAAGACCACGTCACTCAAGCGCTAACGTGTGGGATACCAGCTCAGTGAGCCACCCATTAGAAAGGGTCAGGAGCTGGCATAAATTAGCAAAAACACATCATCATACTCTGAAATAGCCAGTTGTCTTAGCTTACAGGGGAAAGCAGGTGTCAAACATGGCAAATTCAACCATTTTCCAGTAGACACATACATCCAGCAACCACTCCTTGGGGCTGAAAATCCCAGCCTGAGGTTTTGAACTTTCCTTGTTATGGTACAACCTGGATTCAAATTCTTCCAGAGTTTAGGGGGCTTGAAAACTTGGCTCAAACCTGTATCTGATCTTTGATACAAATCCTTCTTTTAGCACAAGGCAAACAGTAAGGCACAACCAATGCTTTGGGGAAGTTTGAACCGAGACTTGATTTCAGATCTGAACTTTGTCATTCAGGCCTATCTCTTCCCTTTCTTCTTTTCCTTTGTGTTAGCAATACGCACTGACTTTGTAGATCAATGCAGAAGGCTGTAAATGATGCATGAAATGAAAAATCCCTGTCCAGCCAGAGCACAGAGAGAATACAGACAGTGCTATACTGTCACTGCTGTGGTATTTGCTGCAATATTCACAGCTAGAAAAGCCCACTAAGTCCCAGAACAATGCTGGACTATTTTAAAGTCTCAAGCTTTTTGGAGGGAGGGGAAAGAGGAAGGGAGAAATTAACTCCCCCATCCACCCACCTTCTTTCTTCCTTTGTTTCAGAGAGAGTTTTCACAAGAGCAAACCCTGCCCTCCCATATGAATCTTTCATTATTTCCCACCCCCCCAAAAAATTCCTTCCCATTCTCGGATGGGGGCGGCAGGAGAGGAGGAAAGAGGAAAATAAAGAGATCATATCATATAAACAAATGCTTTCATCGAGCCAGCTTGAAATGAATCATCAGCTAAGCTGCACTGAGACTGGGACTTGCCTCTCTCCAGCAAAATACTCCTTGGCCCAGGCAGTGGCCCTGGACCACCGACTGGAAACCCCCACCAGCTGGTCCCAGCTCCTTGTCCTCAAGCACAAAAGAGGACAGTGGTGCTCAGAGGTGCTTGAGCTCTTCCCAAGCATGCTCGGCCCATTCCTCGCACCTCTAATGCCCTGCGCCAGCACTAGGGATGATGAGTGTTTGGCAGCACTATTCTTCATATGGAACATTAAGCTGAGGTCTTGCACACTCCTGAACATTAAACATCCCATGATAGTCATGAAGAAGAGCTACGGGTTTTATTAACCTCAGTGTCCCGGACACATTGCGCTAGGAAAGTCATCATTAACCTACCTTAAGAATACAGGCAGGGGCCCTCTTTGCAAACTATGCTCAAAGAGCTACAACCCTATGAAAAGCCTTTAATAATTTAAAGCAACTACCAAATGTTGCTATAAAGGATATAACCTCACCTCGAGGAAGAAATTCTGTAAAGACTTTGACACAGTAACATGCTCACAGTGTTCAGGTCCAAACCTTGATTTTGTTTTTTTGCTAGTCAATGCTTAACCATCACTCCCAAACACTAACCCTTCCCTTTTCCCCCACCCCCTGCAGAGAACTGGTTTGTCTGGGCTGTCAGCTATTTTAAAGATATCCCTTGCATCTCAAACTGGTGTATAAGCCATTATCAACACTTCAGCACATGTTGAGAAAGCTTAGGACCAAATCAGATGATCCCCCTACAAAATATATTTATAAATTCTTAAAAATGTCAGACAACTCCTTTTTAAATAAAATAGTAAGGAGAAATTAGGGGCTTTTGTGCTTTATTAATTTAAATACAATCTGATTTAACCCAGCAACAAATGATACTTGAGCTATAAGAGTGATGCTCTAACATTTGCCAAATTAAATCCATTACTTTGGTTGATGTATTTATAATTTGTGCCTCTAACACCAAACTCCAATTTGCTGTCAGTGCACAGGGAAAATAAAACTACTGGAGAAGCAGAAGGGGAAAATGAGAAGCTTGTGCACTACCAGGACTCCAATACCTCTGCTCAGTATTGCTTTATTTGTGAACCAGCTTTTGCTAAAAAAAAAAAACAAACAAAAAAACCAACCAGTTAGATGAGTGCTATTTGCAAAGGCCTTGCCTGGGATGTAGTCAGGAGGCACCCCGCACCTCAGCACAGGGATTTGCACGCCCAGCTCCTGGGGACGATGGTTTCTCCACAGCCCCAGGCACAGGGTGCACATCCCAGGGCACTCCAAGCTGCGTGGGGAAGAAAAACTTTGCCCCTCCACCAAGCTCTGCAGGTGCGTACCCTCCAATTTTCCTACTCATTCTCTCTTCATTGCAGAAAAGCATATTAAGAAGTTATTGTTGGCACTGAAGTCAGCAACTGTGACCGAACAGATAAAGGGAGCAGAACTGATGCGTAAGGAGGTCCCATTCGCAGATACTTTTTTCTCCCCTCACAGAAGCACATCAGACTGTCAGGGGCTGTATTATTGTTTTTCCTTCCTGCTGCAGCAGCCACTGAGGGTCTCACACGCAGCGGTCACACACAGGCACCAGCCAGACAAGGAGGCACGTCTTATCCCCGTGCTTCAAACTGCAGACGCAGCCCAGCGAGACCAGCGCTACAACTATGGATCCCATTGACATCAGCAGGAGTCAGGCGCTGAGAGCACACACCTGGCTTCAGTCAGCCTCCTTAAAATTCCCCTGCCAGGGGAACAGCAGGGCACGATTTGCCTTTTCCTCCTTTGCAAGTGCACAGGAGAGATTTTTATATTTACCAAGATTAGGAGATAACTCTTTTCCACTCTCTCACGCTAATTTACTGTTGCCCAGAGTGGAAGAGGGCATCTGTGTTTTCTTACAGCAGCGAAGCATCCTCTGAACTCAGGGATGCAGGAGGGAGACCCGCTCAGGCTGCTGAGCTCCTGACACTTGGACAGATTATTTCACCCCTCATCTGCACAACCAGATGCAGCAGCGAGGGGATTCCTGACAACCTCAGAGCAAAGGAAACTGCCTCGCCAGGCTCGGGGGGCGGACACCGGGAAGAAGAGAAAACAGCTACCTCCAAAGCCCCTTTTCCACCCCCGTCTCACCAGACCCCAGCTCCAGGCTTCCGGCAGCACCCAGAGCCCGTGGCAGGGCTGAGGAGGAGGGTCCCTTTGCTGACACTGGGGAAAGGCAGCACAAGTCCTCTGTGCAGGCAGGGACAACGTCCCCTTCTGTGATAAAGCAGCAATGTTTCAGGCTGGAAGCGTTAGCACTTTGAAATGGTAAATCAGAGCACCTCTCTTAAAGCCTTAACCCACAGAGAATTATTGTAAAGTGCCAGCTGCTATTTACATTCATTTTTTTTGTGGACAGAGTCACAAAGGGGAGAGAATGACAATAAAAGGAGAGATACATCATAGAAGGGGGGGAAAAAATCCCAGCCTCGACCACTACATGCAAATGCAGAGCAAAACCTGGCAACTTCACATGAGTTTCACTTGCTGTCACTGAAACCCTTTGGTTCCATTCATGAGCAGAGAGATCTAACAGCCTGGCATGATTATTAGACAATAAGACTCCTTCCTGTGTCTCCTTTAATTCGCCTTGATAGATATGCAAACCAGGGGAGGAAAAAGCTAACCAGGCCTCTCATTGACAGAAGACAATTTCCAGACCATAACCCAGTTGCCTTTCTTTTAAGCTGCCAGGGAGAAAACCACTTACACTGGGCACGGAGGCAGGAGGAAGGATGTTGGAAGGGGAGATACATGAAACATGGAAGTACCTGGAGGTCTTACGGTGTGTCACGCTGTTGTCCTGTTGTGAGTGATGCAAAGGAGAACTTACAAGTGACAGTGCTTTTTAACTAGTGCATGGGCAGTTCTTACCATGCAATAGACACATCCATGTAACGCTAAGGAGGTATTAAAGAAAAAGGGAAAGCAACACCACCAGCAACCCCAGCCTTCTCCAGCCACAGCTTCAACTGCAGGCACTGTGAACTGTGGGAGAATTTTTTCAACCTTTTTTTCCCCCCCCAAAGGGTTGTTGCTCACATCTGGTAAAGCTGTCCCTGGGCTACCACCGTATGTAAGGACACAAGGTTTTATGACTTACTGCCTGTAAGATTTATGGAGATGATCTATGATCAGCAATTTTTCATATTCTTATAACCTGAGCAAACACACAGAGGGCTATTCCCTACATAAGAGGAAGGTGTAAAACAATGTTGTCTCAGCGCAGCAGGTCTGCCGGTGCAAACACTAAGCTTCAGGACCAGGGTGGCAGCAGGGATGGACCAAGACACACGGGGAACTTCTTGGTTTCCATTCCCTTCCCAAGACAAACATGGGGCAAGAAGAGAAGCAAGACATTAAAAGATTAATATGAGCTACTCCAGCTCTTTTATGGTAAGTTAATGCAAACTATATTATCTGCATTTATTCAGTTAAATTCCAGAGCATCAGCAGTGTTTCTCCAGGAAAAAACATAAGTTTTGGTGCTAACAAAAAGCCCAAACCCAGCTGGCTTCTCCACACACCCAGGGGAATCACTGCAGGTGTGGGGGCAACAGGGCTCCCCGACCCATGGCTCTGGGTCTCTGGCACAGACCCCAGGAGATAGCCCTGCCCAAGCCTTTGTGTTTTAAAGGAAGGAAACAACTTAGCACAATCTTTTGCTGATACACTGCTCTGACTTTCGGTGCCGCAAGCCTTCACCTTTCACTTACATTGGGACCAGCACGAGTAAGGAGATTTAGTGAAAACAATAAACAAGAGGAAGTGAAAAATCTGCCAAGAGTTTTGGTTCAGCTACAGCCATCAGTGTTGTCTTTGACAGGTAGTTTGGCTAGTCACGAAGGAAGGACAAGGCCTCCTCAATGTTAGCAGGGCATCGCAGGAAGAAAATAACCGTTCTCCAATAACCATTCTCCACTGATTGCTGTGATCACTACTGTGCTCACCATCTCCCACCCTACTGATATTTTCCTCCACACACACATTTCCTTTGCTACCAGCAATATTTTGCCTTATAGAGAAAAAACAGTTCTTCTCTACCACCTCCCATCTGCTCCCTCAACCCCAGCCATCAGTGTCAACTCATACCATCTACTTCCTTGGGACAGGAAGACTATTATAGCTAACAAACACAAGTTGTAATAAGAATAATAATCAGACTCTTGAAAAATAAAAATAAGCCTTAACTCCATAATCTCTACAGAAGAAAGCACTAAACTGGTAAAGTGTTGAAATCTGTGTTCCACCGGTCATTAGCACGATGTGGAAATCAACAGCCCAGTTGAGCTGTAACTTTATAGTGTCATTCACAGGCATAAGGGACAGATCCTTCTGCAAGTGCCACTGAAACCAGTATTAATTTACACCCAATGACAGCCTGTCCCCTGAGTTACTCACCTGAACAACTATTTATTTTAAAAGATCATGTTAAATGCACTTCCCTTGTGTACAAAGAAATCAACTCATTTGACAGATATAATCAATTCTTCGCATTCCAAACAGGTTCACTCCTTTCCCCCCCAAAAAATGCAGATGACACCATTAAAAAGAAAATAAAAGTGTACCGAGACCTATGGAGATACCAAAAGAATGGTATTAGTCCAGTAATGTACCTGCAGGTTTGGAAAACAGTCTAGCACTGTGTGATCATTTTGACAGAGGCACTTGAAAGAAATCAATAAAATCGATCATTCAGCTGCACAGTTTATAGATGTGGATCAGAGTTCTTGGATGGCTAACAGTGTTATTTTACACAAAAATGTGCAAAAAATAAAAATGGCAAAGATTGTGCCACCCTCCCCACACACCATCCCCACTTCTGGGCCTTGTAAAATGATGCAGTTTCTGGGCAGCTCCTCAAGTTCTCCTTAGCCAACCCTAAGCTCAGACAGCAGTATTTTAGCAGTTATGATTTCCATCACACACAGTGCCTCAGCTCTTGCTTCCTCCTGGGTCCGGGAAACAGAGGTATTTGGGTGAAAGTTAGAGAAACTCAGAGAAATACCAACTGTGTAACCTACCACGCAGGACAGTCACAAGTAGTCCCTCCATCGTAATTGCTTACTCTATCACCACAATACAGTAATTCCTCTGTTAATGTGCATCTATTGTCTCCTCTGCCAGTCACTGTATCATGCAGTACATGGACTCCCCACTCTATCAGCGCTGAGGACCATGCGTCTGCCATCTACAACACTAACATTTAATACAGCAACGGCCCGTTCTAGTACTATGAAAGATTACATCTGAACAGAAAACGCACGTTTGAAGTGCGGCTCACTTCATTCACTCTTGGTAACTACCTACTACAATTATCAGGAAATGAAAAATATGCACTTCACAGCCTTCTCTTTTCACATGTTAAAAAACATACAAAGATCAGCACAAACACTACAGGATCACTCATGCACGAGGCAATGCTTTGTACTCTTGCCATGATATATTACTAAACAGACAGAAGTCTGGAGCTCTACAAATGCAGAAGAGAATTTCTAATAATCACACATTGTGCATACATGTCCACACACCCTTTCAGAGCAAACTGAACATAAAATCTATAACAGTAATAGACTATCTTTACTTTATGGCAGAGTTCTGGAAAGTTTGAAGCAGATACTGTCACCAAGTTGCCATTTAAAATGCATTAAATGCAGAAAAATAAGAAAAATCATTATCTCTGCTGTGGATTCTTTTGGAATGAAAAAAAATGAAAGCTGTGGGAGTCAATGCATTTACAAGTGTTCACGGGGTACTATACGGTCTATATACAATGACCCCCAAAGTGGGAGTACAGATGTGAAAAGGGGAGTGTAACACAGAATTATAAAAGAGGTGAGCATAAATAACATGCAATGTAATAACCAGGGAGTCATTATATTAGGGAGTCTATATATAATCCTAATTTCCCTTCCCCTACCCCCCCTTACAATGTTTTTAACATTACTTTGACTTTAGCCTTCCTGGATAGACATTTAAACAGGAAAAGCTTCGGGTTTATTAAGTAGAAGTATTGAAATTGGCAAAATACCCGATTTGGTTCACGTTATGTGGTTTATAACATTGTTAAGCTTCATTAGGATGCTGCAGTACTCGAATAAATGAAGACATATTTATTATTTCATAGGCTGCCGCCCATTAAAACTAATACTTCCTCTGCTAAGAGGTGCAGACAGCAGAACCCATGATGCTCAGCATTTCTGCTGTAGGTATCGTGTGAAACAGCTGGACACCAGACTTGTACTTCAGCTTACAGTCACCAGATTCCTGGAAAGATCTCCATTTTACACAGAAAAGGAGAAAAACACACCAAAGCAGCAACCTCGATCAGGCTTGAGTTTGCACTGGTGTAAATTAAAGTAACACTGAGATGAGGAGAATCACTTCAGCACAAAGCTGGTGCAGGACCCAGTTCAGCCCAGGTGCCACCAGAGCAATGCACACACGGGCTCTGTTCCAGAGATCCCTTATCACAAGCATAACAGCATTTTTCAAAGCCAGTCATGGAACATCGGCCAGTTTTGTTGTCTCCATCCTCTTGCAGCAAAAAAGAAAAAGGTAACCTAAAATTGGCCTTACCCAACAGTCCCTTGGCAGAAAGCATATGTGAACCCAGCCCCCACCACTGCTCTGGAAACCTCCTTCCCTGCCATACACATCTGCATCAGGAACATCTGCCCTGTCTTTCTAGCCATTCTAGATCTGCCTTGGTGTGTCATATAAGACTGGAAGTCAACAAAACTTTCATACCAAGGAGTTATCAGGAAGTCACCTTCCTCTGACTTGCATTTGAGACCTTTCTCTAAAAAACCCCCAAGTGAGCAACTTTTAAGTGTGTCAGACCACTGACCCTGGGACTCCCCCAGCCTCTTACCTTAGAAGTCTGATTCACAACGACATCTGTTCTTCCTGGGCCAACTGTGCTGGGAAGCTGCTGAGCCCAGACCTCCAGAGGGAGCCCCACAACTCCATTCTTCTCACCCTAATGGGTGCTGAGCACACTCTGGACCTCCCCAAGTGCTGCTCTTACAACAGCAAAACCCAGAAGCACTCCTGTCCTGCTTGCCAGCAGGGAACCACAAAGGTCTCCCAGGCCTTCAGGCTGATAAGACAGATGCAGAGTGTGTTACATGCCAAGGCTCAGCTCTGTCACCCAAACACAAGAAGGCCCAGCCTGCCAAAGTCAGGCTTATATAAGGTCAGCGTTAATTGGCACGAACATGCCTCCCTCCAGGGAGCTGATTGGGAAGGGGCAGCACCTGCACCCGGACACAACACCCACTCCCTGCTTTAACGCTTGTTTAATTGGTGCAAGGTGTGATCAATTCATGTTGGACTTCAGCTGAAGGCAGACCTCAGCCGAGCCAGCAGCAAACCCTGCTCTAATCTGCAGTGACTTGAGTTTTCTCTATTCACTGCTCTTTTCCGGCCCGCTACGGGAAAAATGTGGCCTAGCCACAACTGACTTAAATTTAAAACCATTGACATATTATATAACTCAATAAAAATCTTGCTAAAAAAAGGTACATTGTGCTCGTTCTCCTTACACGTGGTAGGGAGGAAAATGGGTATGGACTTCTTCTATGGCTTTTAGTTAATTTGCTATCAATGCCCAGCTGCTTTAGAGTAAATACAGGAACAGGGTGTCATACGGGTATCCTGAAGAAAAAGAAGAGAGGTTTCCTATTTCTTTGTTAGCCAGCAAAGATGGTATGCATGTTATCCAAAGATAATACAGGGGAAGAAATCAATTCTCCGTGTTGTTACACATCCTTGCGTGCAAATGTAAACTTGGGGAAAAGGGAAAAAAAAAAAAAGAAGTATGTTTCTATTATGCTGAGGTCATATGAAATCATTAGTGCAGGCCGATATGATCATCAGGCAAAAAAAATAAGATTTCTCCACTTGAGGAAAAGTTTTGGCGGGTGAAGGAGCAAGGACTTTGCTCCGTTCTGCCCTGGGAGAGCCGGGATCTTCGGGGACAAAGTGCAGTGGATTTTAGTTACACTTTGGGGTTCGAGCATAAAACCCGGCGATGCTCCTCGCTGCCACGCTCGCTCCGAGCCGAGCTGAGACAGGCGAGCGGTGCGCCGGGGATCCTTGGTAACGCTACGGTGAGGAATACATCTCCGCTGCAGATCCAGCGTCAGACGGCTCGCTCGCAGAGGAAATTCGGATTATTATATAATGAGTCAACACAAATATCATTATCGCCGCTCTGATACCTGCTGGCAAAGGCAGGGCTGCGATACGGCTGCTGGCCTGAACACAAGCGCGCCGGGTAATTGATGGAGCGACGCGCTTGCGGGCTGCCGCGCTCGGCTCTGCCGCCCCGCGGGGGTCCCGCGTTTCCAGGCCTTTCACAGGAGGTATCCTCTCTGAAGAGAGACTCCCTTCCTGACGCAACGAGATTAAGCAATTTGCTTTTAATTAGTACTGCAGTCATTTCCAAACTAAGCAGTGGAAAGAATAGAAAGCAGGCTGTCTCTTTAAAGTTTAAGTGGATTCAGCGCACACAGTGAATTTCGAGCCTGCTGTTGGAAAAGTTCAGCTTTCTGTCACCGGGACTGTGCTCTCTGCTAATTTTTACAAGAGTTCAAGTTGTATGCACCAGTTAGCAGAGACATTGCAGGGGGTAAAATGAGAATAGAAAGCGTGACCCCTTGCTGCCTCTGTTTATAGTGCCTAAATTATATCCAGACAATGCCCCGGGTCCCCTCCCTCGCCCTGCCAGGGCCCTGCGTGCCAAGCCCCGTGCTGGTCCCCTCTGCTGCTCCCCGAGAAGAGGGGTCCCTTGGCCATTGTGAGCAACCACCCAGGACCCCCCTGCGAAGAGCCACGGGGACAGGAGGGGGAGAAAGGTTTGGGGGGGGCTGGTGGAGGAGCGGCACAGATGCAGAGGGAGAACGTGAAGAGTGGGAACCCCCATGGGAATGAGGGGTCCCCAAAGCGGATGCCTCACTTCCACCATCCGGTATGTCCAAGAGCGTCCCAGCGCAGCATGCCGGCCGGGGCACTCCCAGCTCCCCCACCCGCTCCCGGTGCTCATCGGGAGGACGGGGGGGGAGCGAGGGAGGAAGGAGCTGCAGCTTCATCTGCAAACCAGCTAACACGTATGAATAATTGAATATCAAATTAAAAAAACCCCGTCCTAGCCAGGAGATGTACTTTCGGCCACTGTTTTTCACTTCAAAGCACCTCAGTGATGAACAGTTATCCTTCAATCTCTAAAGAGACGGCATAAATACCCACTCCTTTGTCCATGGCTCATCTCTCCTGCAAGCTCCCTGCAACGTTAGCATTGCTTCTTTCCAAACATGCCCTAGCAAGAACCCTTCAAACAGAGTGGAAGAAACCACTCCAAAAATAACAGTCCATTCAAACTCCTGCTCTTTCTGTCCCTCTGCCAGCCTCCGTCCTTCCTCTGGGCAGCAAAGCGTGCGTGCACGCAGGAGCCACGAGGCTCTTTGCAGGGATCACATCAACCCGCTGAACGTATGGCTTGCATGGCCCAGGCGAACATGCAAAGAAAATGGGATTTTTCTGCACATTTCTCAACGATGGCAGGGGGGAAGTCCCCAGGACCAGGGCTGGTGCTGTCTGGATGATTAGTATCTGGCATTCCTCTACCTTTAGCCACAGCTGGTTTAGATTTGAGCTACTGGTTCATTTAGATTTATGCTGCTGGTTCAATAAACAAACACAGAACATAGTCCATCATGCTAACGCCATAATAAAGCTGCTTACCTACTTCCAAACAAGTAGCTTTTATTCATCCACTCCTCTTTCATTCCTCTCTTTCCCACTTTCCCCCCCCCCCCCAAAAA